>CAUYLG010047578.1:0-76991 GCA_963573385.1 Cacajao melanocephalus | reverse complement strand
TTCCTTCCTGTCTCCATTGTTAAACACAATTATTGGCATAATAGAGGTTTTTAATACCCATTTTTAGACTGCATTCTAGCCTGGGCAGTAGAACAAGAATCCTGTTCTCTCTCCCTCTTTTTCTTCCTCTTTCTTTCTCGCGTACATTCTTTTTCTTTCTTTCTTTCATTCTCACTTTCTTTCCTCTCTTTTCCTTTCTTTCAAAAAATAATAAAAAAAAAACATAGTAATTATGACAGTACCTATGTCATAGAGTTGTCCACATACATATAAAGCCTTTAGAATTATATTTGGCTTACATTAACACTTTGTAATTATCCAATATCGCATTTTATGTCAATTGCTTTGAGGAAATTAAATAAATGATGGCAGGTATATCAGAGAGTTATTTAAAACTTTGGTCAATTTAAACTGCAATTGCTGTTGAGTCTGGAATATTTCCCATCTGTCTCTGGGTTGGCTTACGTCCTATATCATGGCTAACATCATTGATTACTCATTAACTTGCTCAATAATTCTTGCCATTGATTTCTTAGTAACCCACATCGATCTATACAGGAACTGACCTTATCAAATCTGATCATTTTATATTTGAGCTAAGTCACAGCTCAAGTGACTTGATTATTTCCATATTATATAATCAAAGAGTGTCTTTATTCACCTGACATTTTTTTAGACTCAATAAAGTCTGGTAATTTGGCTTAGGCAGTAGAGTCAAGATCTGTCATTATCTGTGTGTTGGCACATGAAGTGAACATTCACTGAAAAAGCTCTTTGGAGATCATTTGCCTAATAAGTTCTGTTATATTTGTGAATACAGCTCTCCTCCTTCTCTAGCTTGGGACCCCACCAAAAAACCATAATGAAACTGAAAATCTTAATTAAGTTATTATATGATGAACATTATAAGTTAATAGAGTTTTGTGTGAAACAAACTCCAAACTTTTTAAATCCTGAGATGAATATTTGAACTTACATCATTGTTATTGCAGTTTAAACACATACTATATGAGACAGGAAATTTTCCTGACATGTAAGCTGAAAAGAAGAAAAAGAAGAAGGTGGAGGAGTAGAAGGAGACAGAAAAGAAAAGGAAGAACATTGGGTTAAGGAATAAATAAATTAAAATTCTTAGAATAATAATGATATGGAGAAATAAATATATATATATTTGTTAATTTCACAGTGGGAACAAAAGTTTTTAACAGGATTCAACAGGAACAATAAAATATCTTCACTCTTGGCTTCTCAATATCATACTAATTTTTATTGTTTGTTTAAATAATCAGTTCAAGATTCTGATTTATGTTTTTAATATGTCAGTTAACATAATGAGTCTTACCAAAGGATTGCCATGACAAAACAAAAATTCCCAAAAGTACTTCCCAAATGTTATTTGAGCATAACATTTTAAAAAGAAAGAAATAGGAAAAGATGTTAATTTGCTTATTTTCCAAAAAAAAGAATCTACATTATAGTTTCTCACTAAATTGGAAAACATTTGGTTCTAATTAAATTTAATTCCATATTTCATCCCAAAAGATAAATTCATAAATAATGATTAAGCAGTTTTCGCTCCTTAATTTCTACACTACATAAGTTTAAATGCATAGTTTCCATGTATTGATATCAGTGATGTTTAGATTTTGAGCATTTTTAGTATCCCTTAACTGATATATTAGATAGCTATAAAATAGCTATCTATTGCTGCTCTATATTAAAATTTAGCCATTAACATTAAAACATTACATAAATAAACTTGTTCTGAAAATTAAATAACTATCTAAGTTACTTCATACTTACTAAGAAAATTGGCTTGGTTCATTGCATATTTAAAAACGGTCATTCCAGAAAGACATATTAACTTATTTTTAAGAAGTGGTAATCATCATTGTATATAGAGTTGTTTAATATCACAATGTGAAATTATTTTAGTGTTTTATGTGCAGAAGTTTGAAGTGATCATACCTCTTAGTTCACAGCACATGAATATCATTAGTGGTTCTGAGCTGCATCTCTTTAATCCTGTGTGTGTGTGTTTGTGTGTGTGTGTGTGTGTGTGTCCATGCATATCTTGTCTTTAAATTCCATGTACTATTCACATTCTATTTCCTATATAGGTAATCATATTATTATTTTTAACAAATTTTTAACAAATTATTTATTTGAATGTGTTATTTATTTTTACACACATATATTTTAATTTTAATTAAATGATACCTATGCTAATGTAGCATCATAAGAAATAGAAGAGGATGATGTCCAAAAAGTAATGATTGGTTTACTGAGATAAAGTCTTCTGAAATTCGAAGTAAAATAATCACTAAATTTTATATACTGGATTTAGCAACATATCAATAACCTTAACAATTGCAGGCAAGTTGAAATTGTAAGGCTACATGAGAGTCATCAAGTAAAAAGATGAACAGAAAGCTACTCTAAACAACTACTTCTGGATACCCATAAGACAGAAACTTTTATGATGCTTTCATTGGAGTTTTGTTGGTTTGTTGGTTGATTTTTTTAATGAAAAAGAAATGGACAACAGCAAATATTTGTGGCAAAAATATTCAGTTGAGCAGGAAAAATGTGCAAAGAAGAGTTAAATGAAGATAAGAAGATAATTCAAAGTATACTCTCCATAAGAAACCTGGCAGGAATCAGATTAAAGACACAGGTGGAGAAGTCAGCTATTATTACATGATCTAAGTAAGAAATGGTAGTTTTGCTTTGTTCTGTTTTTGAGACTGAGTCTCACTCTGTCACCAGGCTGGAGTGCAGTGGCAGAATCTTGGCTCGCTGAGACCTCTGCCTCCCGAGTTCAAGGGATTCTCCTGCCTCAGCCTCCCTAGTAGCTGGGACTACGGGTGCACATAACCACACCTAGCTAATTTTTGTATTTTTAGTAGAGACGCAGTTTCACCATGTTGGCCAGGATGGTCTTCATCTCTTGAACTTGTGATCCATCTGCCTCGTCCTCCCAAAGTGGTAGGATTACAGGAGAAATGTTAGTTTTAAAAAAGAAGTAGTTTTAAGCAAAGTAGATGGAAATTTGAGAGTTCACATCATATGACTACAGTTCATTTATTAACTTAAAGAGAAATGACTTATATGGATTAAGTGTGAAAAAAGAGAAAAGTGTTTAAATGTCTTATGATGAGAAAGAGAGATTGAGATGACTAATAAATAAATATTTCCTGGGAGATTTGAGCTCACTTGCAGTCAATAAATTTATAGTGGTCATAATATTTACAGTTTGTGTTGTTTATACTACTGTAAGAATAATATCTAAGTATACATATGTGGATGACAATATTTGCATCTATTGGTTGTAGGATTTGCTAATTAGGTATCACTTAAGGGATCTTGGCATATCTTAAGAGAAGATGCTACAATGTATCATGGAGTAATGAATTTGTGAAGGAAAAGGAATGAAAAAGAAGATAGATGAATAGGAAGAAATATCAAGGAAAATATGTAATTGGAGTATTTGAATAAGACTGTTAAAATGACTGCTTGAAAAATAATTTAGAATAGAAAATAATTTCTTGTAATAAAGAAGTTAAAATGTGAGACTGTAGACCAACTACTAAAACCAAGTAAGATGGGATTTGGAGGAAGTAAGCTGAGTAACTAGGGGATTGGATGTATTGTCCACAGAAATCATGAAGTCACTTGGAATATTGGCAGCATTTGAATTGATTAGGAAAATTACATGCAAGAGAGAAAATGTTCAGGAATAAGAAAGATTTTTTCCGAGGGTAGTGGGTTACACACTAGTTGTAAGAAGAGGGGTGTATTAGTCAGTTTTCTCTAGAGGGACAGAACTAATTGGGTATCTATCTATATCTATCTCTCTCTCTCTCTCTCTCTCTCTCTCTCTCTATCTCTATCTCTCTATCTCTCTATCTCTCCATCTGTCTAAAGGGGAATAAGTGTTAACCCACACAGTCACAAGGTCCCACAATAGGCTGTCTGAAAGCTGAGGAGCAAGGAGAGCCAGTCCGAGTCCCAAAACTGAAGAACTTGGAGTCTGATACTTGAGGGCATCCAGCATGGGAGAAAGATGTAGGCTGGGAGGCTAGGACAGTCAGACACTTCACATTTTTCTTCCAATTTTATGTTCTTGCCTTGTTGGCAGCTGATTAGATGGTGCCTACCCAGATTAAGGGTGGGTCTGCCTTTCTCAGTCCACTGACTCAAATGTTAATCTCCTTTGCCAATAGCCTCACAGACACACCCAGGATCAATACTTTGGATTCTTCATCCAATCAAGTTGACACTCAGTATTAACCATCAACAAGGGGACAAGACAAATAGGAAGATACTTAAAGAAACAGCAAGGGTATAGAAGAATAATAAAGAAATGACTTTATAGAGCAAGTGAGATACATAATCCCATTTCCTGACACTGAGATGGATGCCATTTATAAAAAGATATCTTCAGTGAAATTAATATTATTAGTTAATATATCAATTTTAGTTGAGGTCAGGCATGATGGCTTACACCTGAAATCCCAGAACTTATGCAGGTAGAAGAAGGAGCATAACTTGAGCCCAGGAGTTTGAGACCTGCCTAACATTACAGCAAGACGCCATTCCCCGCAAAAAGAAAAAACAGACAACCACCCTCCCAAAAAATTTTAGTTAAGTACAAAATATGTTTTAAAAACATTCAAAGAAGCATTGTGGGATAAAGGGTTTGAATAAAGAAGATATTTGTTAAAGCAAGTGTTGGTCAACTCTCAGACGTTAGAGGAAAGGTTATTATATAGGATGGGACTGATAGTATCTGTCAGGGCTAGGAACTAGAGAGACAAGTTAGAGAACCCTCCAGGAGGAGGAGAGATGATCCAAGTGGCTTATATTTTATTGACAATCAAGAAAATAATGAGTGTAAGAGAAGACAGACAGACTTAGATTTGAAGGACAACTGAAGAAAGCTGATCAGAAATGGGAAGGCACTAAAGATGGACCTAGATTTGTTTATCTTATTTAGGTAGACTTTTTGTATAATTTGAAGAAACACGTAAATCTAATGTTCATAGGAGGAAAATATGAAGAGACAATTTGTTTTATAAAACTAAACAGAAATTGATGACTATATAAAAAATTCTAAAACAATTTGTCATAATTACATTAGATTTCCAAATTCAAAATGAAACACCAACAAACAGAATGAAACAACATATTAAAAGTATAAGGTGTTACTATGAAGCAGACACTTCCCAGTATTCTGCAGATTGATTAAATTAGAAAATATGTTCACATATATATATATACACACCCCATATCTGCAGTCAAATAAGAAAAGCATCCTGATAATCCCGATAGATGCTAAAAAGGTCTTTGATTACATTCAGCATGCATTGATCATAAACTGTGAGTTATATGAGTTTAATGATAAAGAATATGAATCATAAAATGAGTCAGCATGTGCTGGGCGTGCTGGCTTATGGCTGTAATCCCAGCATTTTGGGAGGCCAAAACAGGCAGATCATTTGAAGTCAGGAGTTCAAGACCAATGTGGGCAACATGGTGAAATCCCATCTCTACTAAAAATACAAAATTAGCTGGACTTGGTAGCACTCGCCTGTAATCCCAGCTACTCTGAAAGCTGAGGCAGCAGAATCCCTTGAACCCAGAGGCTGAGTTTGCAAGATTGCACCACTGCACTCCAGCCTGGGTGACAGAGTGCGATTCAGTAAAAAAAAAAAAAAAAAAAAGAAAGAAAGAAAAGAAAAGAAAAAAGGAAAAAGAGACAGCATAATGCAGACTTCAAGGCGCTTAGGTTGGGTTTTACCTACATCCTTAGTGTCATCTCAGATACGCTTTTCATTGCATTTTTTTATTCTGCCTCAGGACCACCACTTATGTTGATCTCTTTTTCTATAATGTCAGCTTTCCTCTTGATCTATTCTAATATCTTCAGTTCCCAGAGAAATGAGCTATGACCACCAGATTAAGGAAATCCTGTAGTTATTTGCTGTTATATCACTAAATCTATCTTCTAAAACTATTACACTTCTATTCAATTTCTCTATTTCCTTCTAAACTAGTTAAATAAACTACAAAGAAATATAAGTCTTGCTTTAGTTTGACTGTCCTCTATAACCCATGTTGAGATCCATTTGTAGTTCACGTTCATAAACATGACTATTTTCTTTTCATGCTCATACGAGATATGGCTCCCTCAATCCTTGCTACGATATCAGTACATTACCTGTCTGATGTGAAAAAGAAAAAAATAAAATGAAATAAGACTCAGATACCACAGAGAGTCCCCACCAGCAAGAAGGCTCTCACCAGATGCAGCCCCTCGATCTTAGAATTCTTGGCCTCCAAAACTGTAAGAAATTCCTTTTTAAATAAATTACCCAGTTTCCAGGATATTTTTTAATAAGCAACAGAAAATGGATGAAGACTGATCTGTCTCCTCATGTAGATATTGGAGCCAAGATTTTATACTCATTATTCAAATAGAAGATTTTTGAAAGGGTAAATATTCAAGGGAGGCAGGGCTGAATTCCACCTCAGAAGATAATATCACAGAAGAATAGATGCTAATTTTTACTCTACCCTAGGAACTATAATATACACAGATTGTTATGCAGGTTTGACCAATCAGACTTTGCTACCATGGATTCTAAATCTAGAGAGAATGCCATCATCAAAAACAGTGTCAGCAAGGCTAGCCATGGACTCTATTGTCAAGCAGCTTTGTGACAGTGACAATGGCAATGGCACCTCCACTTCAGCAGTGTCCTGAGTTGATAGTTCCTGTGATGTGTTACTGGCTGGGCTTTTAGATACCAAGAATCTTAAGGTTCATCTCATTGTTGAGCTTGGATCATCAGCTTTACGAAAGATTTTCTGAGACTCCTTGAGTGTGGTTGATGAAATCTCTTTTTTAAGGCTTTTCTTTCTTTTTTCCTTCTTTTCTTCTTTTAAAGCTTTCCTTTATTTTTTATTATTATACTTTAAGTTCTGGGGTACATGTGCAGAATGTGCAGGTCTGTTACATAGGTGTACACGTGTCATGGTAGTTTGCTGCATTTACTGCCCTATCATTTACATTAGATGATGTAGACTCTATCCCTCCCCTAGACTCCCACCCCCTGACAAGCCCTGGTGTGTGATGTTCCCCTCCCTGTGTCCATGTGTTCTCATTGTACAACACCCACTTATGAGTGATAACATGTGGTGTTTGGTTTTCTCTTCTTGTGTCAATTTGCTGAGAATGATGGTTTCCAGCTTCATCCGTGTCCCTGCAAAGGACATGAACTCGCCCTTTTTTATGGCTGCATAGTATTCCATGGTGTATATGTGCCACATTTTCTTTGTCCAGTCTATCATTGATGGGCATTTGTGTTGGTTCTAAGTCTTTGCTATTGTGAACAGTGCCACAATAAACATAGGTGTGCATGTGTCTTTATAAAGGAATGATTTATAATCCTTTGGGTATATACCCAGTAATGGGATTGCTGGGTCAAATGGTATTTCTAGTTCTAGATCCTTGAGGAATCACATAGTGTCTTCCACAAAGAGAAAGCTTTAAACCTAGGATCAACTTAATAAATTGTTATGTGTTTAACAAGTAACTACCACTTTCATCAATAAATAGTCTTTTCAGACATTATTGAAGCCATAAAATTATGCCCAATCTCAATCAAAACTTCACAGCCCTGATATGACCATTGTCCATATTAAATGGTAATCATGCACTGCTGTACTTTACACTTTAATAACTCAAGGAGTATTCTTAAATACTAGGTTTGATTTTAGTTTTTGGGAGCATGGCAATATATCTTAATTCTTCTTTACTATAGGTTCCATCCATAACTTATTATTTTCCTGCAATCTTATATTGTACAATATAACTGGGCCATTTTACTTGTAAAGTATTTAAGATTCTATAATTTTCACATATTTCTGAGGAATAATTTAATATGCTTCTCTGCCCTCTGTATTTTCTATCAATTGATTATTTAATATAGGGGATTTACACAGTCAATACATAAATATGTAGATAATCCTTAAATGAATATATATATATCTATATAAATATAGCAATCTATATAAATAAATGAATACATATAGGAAGTTTATATATAAAAACTTATCTATATATATATGAATCTGTATCTACTAGTTTTATATAGATAAATATAAATCTTTTCTTCACCTTTTGGCAAGACTGTTCATTACACCCCTCAAGCAAGAGGCATATTGTGTCTGGCTGCTACTTTTTGTGATGTTAATTGTTGATTGTGCTTATTGCCTAGATATATTAATTAATTAGTGACATTTTCATTATCATATCTCCCTTATTTATTAGTTGAAATGAGTATATGAGTAACATTTTTTTCTTATCTAATGCTTTATATTTCAGAGCAGTTTGTACAAGACTGTTGGGCTAAATGATTGATTTTTTTTGCTTTTTAATTTATCTTAAAAACTGAGTTATTTCCTTATGAACCTCCAAATTTGGCTAATTTGTTGAAAAGTTTCAATTAGTTTTTTTTCTATAATTGTGAACGCACAGTTATACAAAATATATTTGAAGTGTTTCAATCCATTGTTTTTATTGAAGCAGAAATGTTCCTCTCTCTCCTATGGGTAGCTCCCATGTCTTCTGAGTTCTTTTGACATGCACCATTGCCATCACTGATAGTTGCTAAAATGTTTCAGACACCTTTTACACATTTTCCATCCCAGATCTGGAATTAGACATTTCTGGTTTGTGTGTACGTGGCAGGGGCAAGGTGTGAGGAAGGGTATTTCAAGACCAGAATTTAGGCAATATGAATGTGCATTATTAACTGGGTCTGTTGTTATTTCTACATCTGTCTGATTGACAGAGCTAGAATGAATAAGTGGATTGAAGTGTGGATGGATGGCTAGATTAGTAAAAAGGCAGATAACATACACTCCATGAATTCATAGTGTTATGTATGATTTAAATTCATGACTAAGATGAATACATTATCTCTGCTAAATTTTTGTCTTCTTTCTTCCACATTAAATACATATGTTTTGAAGAAGTGGTAGAACTGGACAAATACCATATAATATTTTTTATATTTAAATAAAAATAAAAGGCAATATTTATATTGATGTTTATACAGATTGTTGTGGTTGTCTGAAATTCATGGCCTAGTTGATACATAAGAGCTAATGGAGAAAGCAATTTATTAGCTCTCGAAGTATTATAACTGTTTGTGGCTTTTATATTTTAGAGTAAATTTGGCTAGACATAATACCTTTATCTTACTTTTCCTTTGCTTACTTTTCTTTATGGGAGTATCACTGATATGTGATTTCATTTAGTTCTGGAATTAAATATGCTGTTGAGTTTGATGATAACCTGATTTTGTTTTCCTTATAAATAACTTCATGTTTTGTTGGAGTGCCAAAGAGATTTTTCTATTTTTTAAAAATCCAGCTCTCATAAGAAGCAAATTTTATTTATTTATTTTTCTATTACACAAATAAATCATCTCTTCTAATTGTACTTTTTGTTCTTATTCATATTTCTTTCTTTCTTTCTTTTTTGAAAAGCCTACAGCACCAGGCCCGACCCTGCTTAGCTTCCAAGCTCAGACGAGATCAGGCGCGTTCAGGGTGGTATGGCCATAGACTCATATTTGTATATAATATTTACATGACTATAATCAATATAGGCACACTTTTATTTTCCTCTTATTCATTTGACATAATTTTCACACATTTTTTCTTGTGGCTACATATTTTCCATTATAATTTTAACATCTGCATAATAATTCATCAAAGTATTATTTGATACACCATAATACCACCTCCCTGTGTTATATATTAATATCTATTCCCATTTTTTCATATTATAGGTTAAATAAATTCAGTGTTTTTAAATTAATAAATAGAGAAAAATTCAATCATTTGGCCTGTCCTTCCTATACAAACTTCTGAAGTATAAAATATATTAGAGAAAGTTTTTATTTGTATACTTATTTCAACTTATTTCAGCACGTTTACTGGAATTGAGATCTAATTTTCTTCTAATCCAAAGCTCTAACATCATAATCCATAAAGCAGAATTCCATAACTAAGACATGGCTATTTGCCCTTTTCCTTTGAGTTCTAATTCAAAGAGTAAACTGTTTGGTTTGTTTTATTGACTTTGAAGTGTATCACCATAGTCAAAACACTCTTATTCAGAGAAGCAAAAACCAATTCTAAAATGGAATCTAGAGTGAAATCATATCTATCTACATATATCTGAACCTTTGACATTTATCTTCTGTTGGAAATTGTACCAACTGGTCATCAAAAGGAAGAAGAAACAGATTTTTGAAAGTATATTAATGGATCTTGAAACTGTTTTAATCAGCAAAGGCATCAGTACTGGGAAAAACTCTGAGAAGGTACCTGCATTAGTTATCTATTTAGGCATAATAAATTAACCCAGAACACAACAGCTTAAAACATACATCTCACCATTTCTTAGGCCCAGGAATTCAAGGTGAATTGTTGAGTGGTTCTGGCTCAGGAACTCTAATGAGGTAATTAGGATGTCAACTGGGGCTGCAGATATCTAAAGGCAGCACCCAGGACTGCAGGATGAGCTTCCACGACAGCTCATGCACATGGCTGTTGGCTGGAGGCCTCAGTTCTTCATCACATAGTACTCTAATGGCACAGCAGTTGGCTTCCTGAGTAAGCAGTCCAAGAGATAGCAGGGAAATCACACTGCCTTTTATAACCTAGACTCCTAAGTTGTACTCTCATGCTTTTTATGTGTTTTTTTTTTTTCTTTTCTACTCCTTAGAACCAAGTCACTGAGGCTTCACCTCTTTAAAGGAGGAGAATTAAAGAATTTGAGGACATACTTTAAAGCCATCATAGTAACTGCTAGACCATCAGAGAATAATGGGAAAAATATAGAGATTTTAAAACCACGCAGAACATCTCTCAAATCTGGCTTTGCTGATTATTACTGATTTAACATTGAGCAGATCAATTGGTGCAACACCCTTGGCCTCTTTCTTCATTGTTAAGCTAGAGATTACTTACTGTCTGCCTACCTCACTGGATTATTATGAGACTCAAAGAAGATCATGTATAATGGTGGTTTTGAAAAACAAATATTTATTAATCTTGAATTAAACATGTATTTGTGTGATGTTTTAGCTAATTGAGGCTACAATGTATCTATGACTAAAAAATATAAAATCATTAAACAAATACATAGATGTATATTTAATTACTATGTAATCAGTGACAAAATCACTGTAGCAGAGACTTTTTCTAGGTAATAAGGCAGGAATGTTCTGTATTTAATTCCTGTTTTTTCACATATAATAATATGTAATTTCCAAATAACATATTTGAAAAGGTGTTATAAAATGTTATAAAAAGTTATAAAATGGCTTTCATAACTTCCATACTTGAAGATAGTTTCTACTCATATTAAAAACAAAGAAAAATGACATACTTTCTAGGTTTCAAAGATAAGCCTATTATTTCAGAATAGTTTTCTAATTTTCATGATTATAAATGAAAAATATAAATGTTATTACTAAAAATGCCTATAAATGCAATAAATAAAAATTCTTTGACCTCAACACATAAAATTATATTTTTTGTTTTTATATCTATTTTATATAAGAGATCTTAATCGTTGGATTGGCATAAGTAGTTCAATTATTATACATCATGTGTAAGCCAGTACACAAAACTTAAATTTATTCCCAATATATACCTAATATTGTTAAATGGCTTTTAATTGGAATATTGGACTATTTATAATCTAGTTTTCTGCCGTTAAGTTGAGTAGAATTAGGGAAGAGAAATTTCAAATAAAAAATAAATTAGGGACCTTTCCTTTCAGGGGCATAGAGAATAAGAAAGAACATTTATCCTGTGATTAATTCAATCACTGTAACAAAAGTAGCTTTATTATCTTCTTTGGTGGACTGTTTGTTCAATTTTTTTACCTATTTTTTATTGCATTGCTTATTTACTTATTATTTAGTTTTGTAAATTATTTTTACATCACAGGTAGACAAACTATCATGCATAAGCCAAATCCAGCATGACATCTGTTTCTGTATCTAAAGTTTAATCGGAAACAGCTAAGCTCTCTCATGTTTACGTTGTCTAAAGCTGCCTTCATGCTACTGTAACAGAAATGAGGAGATTCCCAGAGACTGTAAGATCTGCCAACTAAAATATTTGCTATTCAGCTATTTAAAATTTGTTGACCCTTGCTCTACATGCAAGTTCTTTTTTCAAATTATAATGTGTAAATGAATTCTCTCAGTCTCTTGTTGCTTTTTTTTTTTTATTCTATTCACAGTGTATTTTCATGAGGAGAATTTGAAATTTTGATTAAATCCAATTATCATTTTATTTTATAAATTATGCTTTTTATATCTTACATAAGAAAGCTTTGTCTACCTTCGAAGCACAAATATTTAGTTTTTGCCCTGAAATTTTATAAATTTAGTTTATACACTTAGGTCTAAAAATCAAACTTCAATATTTTTTGCAGATAAGTATCAAATTGTCCAGAAACATTTTTTAAAAAGTTTGTCATTTCTCCCCTGAATTGCTATTAAATTTTTGTCAAAAATTAGTAAGTTTATTTCTGTATTTTCTCTATTTTCATACATCAATGAATTTGTCTCTATGTGTAGACCATACTGTATGTATTTTTTATAATAAGCCTACAAATAAGTTAGAATAGGTCCCCAAACATTGTTTTTTTTCCTTGAGAAGTTGTTCTGGCTCTCCTACATAGTTTCTATTTCAATGTAAAATGGACAAAATAAGAGCATTTTTCAAATCACTTCCTAATTTATTTAATTTATTAATATTTTGAAATAGCTACTCGGGAGGCTGAGGCAGGAGAATTGCTTGCATCCAGGAGGTGGAAGTTGCAGTGAGCTGAGATCACACAATTGCACTCCAGCCTGGTGAAAGAGCAAGACTCTGCCTCAAAAAAACAAAAAGTGTTGATAAAAGATTACGGAGAGTTTCGAATACTCTTCACAAAGATTCTTCTACTGTTTACACTTTTCCCAACATGGTCCATTTATAAACTTTTAAAAACATTAACACTGATAAAATACTATTAACTGTCAACTTTATTCAGATTTTGTTTTTCACTAATAATATTTCACTATTAGTAATTAATTTATTCATTAATATTCAGATGATAAATTTTAAAGCTCCAAGCACAGTGATAGCTCCTAGGCAAAAAAAGATGATTAAGACATTTCCATCTTCAAGAACATCACAGCCTATTAGATGAACAAAAATATAAATTAATAATGCAATAATTAAATGACATTTCAATTTAGCAGCTCCAAAGACACAAAGAATTAAAATTGCATTTATCATTAGACAAAGAAAGAAACAAAGAAAGTATTTTTCTGCTTTTCTTTTCATTTTTCAAGCAACAGGAGTCTATTGCAATGCGGCAAAAATCTATTTAAGCCATATGATTTCTTTGAAAATCAGATTTATTTTAATGAAAATTCCCAACTTATTGTTTATTCTCTTCAATGTTAATGTTGACTTGTGTTCTCATTTTAAAAATTATCTTTAAAGTAATTTTTAAATAAGTTCTGTTGAATAAATAAGAATATACAGAGATGATTGTGTTTGCATGTGGAGAAGAAAGTATCTATACAAATTTCAAAGATGCTTACAAGAAATTTTGTATTAGAGGTAACTTGTTTCTAATGGAAATTACAGTACAGAAGTTTTCTTCCAGCTTATTAAAACATTCAACTCTATTTGCTGAAATTAGTAGTATTATCTTTCTTATATTTGAATGTAGCAGTTAACTTCTATGCAATAATTAGCAACTATTATAGTGCAATTTAGTTTTCCTTTATTGTTTGAGAAACGTCAAAAGGGAATCTGTTACCAATTTGTAAAGATAGGAAAATATTTTCAAAAAATTAACATTCTATAATTGGACTATAAAGCTCTTTTCCAGATATTTGCATTTATTTGGATGATGAGGAATTACAGAGGAAGAATTCCCTTCTCAAATGATTTAGGGCAAGATTGATTGGGTCAATTGAGTGGGTGGAATGTTTCTAACGTTCCTCTTCAGTGATTCCCATCATTTATCCTGCCCCTTTCTGCACACTGTTTCCGCTTGAATTACGTAGATGAAGAGGAAATAATTCAGATTTTCAGAGGAACCAATTAATAACTTTCTGTTCAGTCCTTTTCAGTAAAGGGAGTTGTGTAGTACTTTGTTTATAAAGCTCTTTCTGGTTTTATGTCACATCCTTTAGTATAAGGTAAGTCTTCTCTCATTGCATTGGTATGATAATAATAGAATATTAAGAGATTATGTAACCCAATAAGGCTTTTAATTTCATTAAAACCACAATAAAAGCACAAGAGTCTAGCTCTTTCTCAAAATGGAATTAGGATATACATTTAATAATTAATATGTCAGGATTTGGATGCCAATCACCAATGCATTTAACAAATTTTAGTCTCTCAATAATATGGCTAACAAAGGTACAGAATAGATCATTAAGACAAAATGATCTAAAAGTATAAAAGCAACTGTAAAAATTGTGTTAGGTCATATAAGCAAATAAGCAAATTTATCAATATTCTATTCCCAGGTCTTATTCTACTCTAATACAAATTTCTGTTTTGAAGTAAATTTATTAATTAACTGTTCTAATTATACCATGTGGATATTTTCATTGTTTTGATTAATTTGAGATGTCCAAAATGAAGACTAAAAAAATTAGTGGATTAATACAGAAAACCATTCATGTTTCAAATATGTACAGTAATTCCAAATGTAGGCATTCCATAGCTGATATTTCCAAGAGTTCAACAGAAACCCTGCCTGGATTGTTCTGTATCATCTCTCTACTAAATGTATGTTTCAATTCCAAGGTTATTTCAAGGAAAATTTTGGTTTCTGCGGGGCCCAGCCATTTCATTCCAGAGAGCAAGCATGGAAGAAGGCAAAAACAGCATGTGCTTTCTATCTAAAGAATTTTTCTGATATCACCCACTGATCTTCTATTCATAGCTCATTAGCCACAAATTTGCCACTTGGCCACAACTACTGACAAATAGGACTTAAAATGTCTCTAAACTGTAGTTGCAAGTACTACAATAAAATGAGGCTGTATGTGCCTAAAGAAGATGATAAAGATAGAAGAAGTTAGAAGTTTCTGCAACATTGAAATTTAGAAAATTAATTTTAACTTTGATCTTACATGTAGCCATCTTCAACAAAATCTGATCAATTCAAATGGCATGTCAGTTTATTCATTTGAGAGTACCATATAGGCCATAACATGTTTCTGCAGATAATACACATTAAATTTGGCTAGAACTTTCAGAAAAGTGGATGAAACTTTCAGTAAAATATTAAATGGTAACTTTAAATAACCTTGTTTTATTCTGAGTTTTAATCGTAATGTTTCATTTCAAATGGTTTACTATTCAGCATATGACTTCAAGGTAATTAATTATGTCTCTTATTTTGTTAATATACTAAAATTGTCATTTTTTATGTTTCTATGCAGATTTGCATTAATATAGTTGCTGATGTTAAACTATTCTGCACTGATAAGCAAAAATGCATTTAGTAATGATGTGTCCTGCTTATATTTACAAACTTTATTGCCTGATGTTTAATCGGATTTTTAAGTAGTTTCACATTGTATTTATGTTTAATGTTTATAGTATCTGTGTGTGTGTGTGTGTGTGTGTGTGCACTTGTGCTTTATTTTATATTAGTTTACTACATTGATAGGCAAATTCATTCGAATTACTTCCTATGGTCACAAACACTGTACACAAAAGGGAAACTATCTGCTCTTTAACACATTGCTAAAACTCACTGATGTGTAAATCTTGTGAGATTTTAAAAAGAATTCTTCCATGATGAAATATTTATGAAACTCTATGTAATGGTGTCAATAGAGAAGAGGAGAAAAGAGGCCAGGTGTGGTGGCTCACGCCTGTAATCCCAGCACTTTGGGAGGCCAAGGCAGGTGAATCACCTGAGGTCAGGAGTTCAAGACCAGCCTGACCAATATGGTGAAACTCCATCTTTACTAAAAATACAAAACTTAGCCAGGCATGGTGGCGGGCACCTGTAGTCCCAGCTACTCAGGAGGCTGAGACAGGAGAATTGCTGGACCCCAGGAGATGGAGGGTACATTTAGCCAAGATCACATCACTGCACTCCAGCCTGGGCAACAGAGCAAGACTCCATCTAAAAAAAAAAAAAAAAGAGAGAGAGAGAGAGAGAGAGAAAGAGAATAAGAGAAAAGGAAAAAAAGAAATTGTAAACAACAAGCTTAGATAACACTTTTGAGATATAACCTTATAAAAAGCTATCAGATAATTGGGGTAGTGTTTGCATGAAGATTTTGAAAAATGTCCCAGAAATACTCAGGAAATACTATACAAGGAATGTTATATGAAGAAATCTTTCTGAGGAAACTCACTGGCCCTGCAAATAATGATATTATAAAACTTTCCCCTTGTTAAATATTAATAGTCTAAGCTTACCAGGTATTTGGGTGCATACTTAAGATGCCACAGAGACACATAAATAAATAAATAAGTCTTGGAATAAATTTCATAGTACATAAAGAAAAGGTTTCAAAAACTGCTATGGTTTGTTCTTACCAAAACTCATGTTGAAATCTGATTCCCAATGTGGCAGTATTGAGTAAATTCTTGTTCTAGAGAGACTAAATTAGTTCTCCATGGGAATAAATTAGTAGCCTCAGGAGTGGTTTGCTATAAAGCCAGTATGCCCCTTGGATTTGTTTCTGCTCAGGTCTGCTTTCCCTTTTACCTGCTCTGCCATATTAGGATGGAGCACAAAAGTCCTTGTTGGAAACCAGGGTAATTCCCTTGAACTTCTCAGTCTGCAGAACCAGGAGATAAATAACCTCATTTCTTTATAAATTCCCTAGCCCTAGGGATTAAAGTATAGGAACACAAAATGGAATAAGGTAGAAATATACATTAGTTTAGATGTAATATAAAATACTATATTCATGAATTAAGTATATAATTATTTTTTAGACTCTCTGAGTTTCTATGTATTAAACACATGGTGTGGTGGTGGCCAGTGGGGAAAGTCAATGGAAGAGTTTAAAGCTAATTTTAAACAAATTTTCAAAAAGAAAATAGATGTACGGTCTGAAAAAGTATAGTCCTTTTAGAGAAATAGTCCAGTCTAGAACATGGAATGTCACAAAATACAGTGCCTCCAGAATACTATTAAGAGGAAATTGAGGTGAGGTAATAATAAAAACATAATGCAAATTTACTTTATGTGAGAAAAACATGAGTTTCCTTATTAAATCATGTAAAAACACAATCACTACAGAAATAACCAATGAGTTAGGTTATTAAGTAGTTAAAGCACACTAAAGATAAACATTATTTTATTTGGTTAATGGCATTGAAAGTAGAAATTCTATGCGAAGAACATAGTAAATACGACATTAAAATTTTTGAAAAGAAAAATACATCACAGTTTTAAGAATGAGTGACCCTGAAAAGTCAGCAGAATGACACTTCATAATTTCGGTACTATTATATTCCCAGCCTGAAATTCTAAATAAAGGTAAATATCTATAATGTGTAATTGATTAAAGTTATTTTAAGAATGTAAAATCTGAGAAAAGTTTATATTCCATGCACTAAATTAAAGGATGCTGTTGTATAAGGTAGCCATTTTTAAATAAGGGAAAGAACTACTATAGCAGAAGGCATGGGATCCAAAAAAAAAAAAGGGGGGGGTGGGAATTCAATCTAGGAAATAAACAAAATAAATAATTCAGTGCAAAAGTGAAGAAAATTCACAAAACACTTGTGCAGCAAATATACCGGGAAATCTATTCAGTGCACCTGAAGAGATGGCTCCAACAGAAAAAATGCTGTCCAAAGAGGCAATAAAATTGAAATAAAAAGACAAAGTCTAATTTAAGCATGAAAGACTTACCAAAAATTGAATAGACATGTATAGTCATCACCCTGATTAAGAAACAGGAAATTACAAGTAACCCATAATGGTTCCCTTATAAACCATTAGAATTGTGATATTCTATCAATATCCCAATTCTATTCAAAGAAAACCATTGTTATGACATTTGGTTTCCTGACATAACAGGAAATTACCAATAACCCATAATGGTTCCCTTGTAAACCACTAGAATTGGGGTATTCTATCACGATTGTGATGTTGGTAGAATATCTACTGTGATATTC
Organism: Cacajao melanocephalus; assembly: GCA_963573385.1. NCBI lineage: Eukaryota > Metazoa > Chordata > Mammalia > Primates > Pitheciidae > Cacajao > Cacajao melanocephalus. Next base: position 58,721 of record CAUYLG010047578.1, on the reverse strand, counting down.
ATATCTTCATGTGATATTGATAGAATATCACAATTCTATTCAAAGAAAACCATTGTTATGACATTTGAATGTTACATAAATGGCATCCAAAAGTATGTATGCTTTTGTGTCAGTTTTCTCTGATTCACCATTATATTTGCAATATTGATCTGTTTTTCATGAATCTATAGCTTATTCATTTATATAGTTCATTAATTTGCATTGTTGTGTGATATTCTATTATATGAATATACTACAGTTTTATATTCGTGTTTCTAGACAAGAAGGTTGTTTTCAGTTTTTGACTATTAAGAATTATGTTGCCAAGAATACGCAAGTAAGTGTCTTGTTGGATACATGCAAACATTATAATTCAAGGCATACTTATAAATAAAATTGATGGATAGTAGAATATGAAAGTGTTCAGTTTCAGTAGATAATACAAATTTATACTCCAACTAGTAGTGTGTGAGCATTTCTCCTCTATATCCTCCTTGAAGGGTGTGTGTGTGTGTGTGTGTGTGTGTGTGTGTTTGTTAAATTTAGAAATTCTGGTGCTTGTAAAATATTATCTTATTGTGTTTTAAATTTATATTTTCTATGTCACATATTTATTATTTACTTGAATATTCTTTTTTGAAATGCATTTTCAATGTTTTTATTTACTTTTATATTGTGGTACCTTTTTAAAAGATAGGATTTCTTTGTAAAATGTGTTTTTAGGTTATGTTTGCCCAGTCTCTGACTTAAATTTTTACTTTTCTAATGGTATATTTTCATGAGCAGAAGTAATAAAAAACTGTGAAACTACCTTTTTAGCATATTTAGTATACTTATTTCTACTTGTTGTATTATTAAACTGGCTAAAACTCCAGTCTAATTTTGACACAGGAAGAGTAGGCATTGTTTTCTCATTGTTCAAATCACAGAAAATGTGTTAACATTTCCCAGTTAAGATTAATGTTTGCTCTGAGTATTTCAAATACATAAAATTTTCTTTTCATTGGCTTCCTGAGACAGATTCTCTCTTCATCTATGTGCTTTCATCTAGAATAATACTTCTTTTTAAAAATCTCCCTTTAATTTTTCCTTAAGTGGGGCTCTTTTGGTAATTAAGTCTCTTTCCTTCATAGGTAGTTTTGCTTAAAAATGTGAATTATTGATGTAGTTATTCCTACAGAATTTATGTATTCCTACAGAACATACACAGCATTTAACATTAAAAGACAGAAAATTATCTTTATCAAAAAAATACGCTCTTTCCATTGCTAACCTGCCAATATTAATCACGATTCTTACTTTTTACACTTTTAAACCTCAGAGATAGATTCACTGATATAATATCCTAGCCTGTTAGTTATATTTTAGAACCCATACAATACCATTCTGTTGTTACCTATCATTAGTTTTTGTTGGTTTTTCTATGGACATATTATATAAAGTTGTATTGTTGTTTCCATCAAGAAAATATATCCTTTTTTCTATGAGTTATTCTCTATTCTCCCTAACCTTTGTTTTTAGAAGTTTCATTATTACGTTCTTGAATCAGATTTTCTCAGTAGCTCTATGAAACACTTGTTTAATCTCTGGCTTGATTATTTTGTAAGTTTTGCACAGTACTTGTCCATTATTCTTTCAAACATTTATCTTTCCTATTTTACTTTTCTCCTAGGACCCACAGGTGTGTTCAAATATTTTCCCCATATTCCATTTGTGTCCTATGATATTTTGTCTATTACCTAACAGTTTATCTTTTGCTGTTGCAATTTGAATGTAAGTTTTCTAGGCTGTTTTCTAGTTCTGTCTAATTTGCTATTAAACCTAGGTCTTGTGGGTTTAATAGTTAAAGTTATTAGTTGCTATATGATATAGTTAAAATATTTCCCCCCCACCAAATCTCATGCTGAAATTTAATCCCCAGTGTTCCAGGTGGCATGTAGAGGGAGGTGTTTTGGTCATCAGGGTTGATGTAATCTTCATGGCAGTGAGTGAATTCTCATTCTATGAGTTTCCACAAGAATTGATTGTTAAAAATAGCCTGGCATTTTCCTCTTCTTTCTCTCTTCCTTCCCCCCTCACCTGTTACCATTCATTTCTGCCATGAGTAGAAGTAATCTGAGACCCTCTCACAAGGCAGATGCAGCTCCATGTTCTTTGAACAGCCTGAAGAACCATGAGCCAAATAAACCCTTTTTCTTTATGAATTACGCAGCCTTGTGTTCCTTTATAGCAATGCAAATGGACTAAGACATTATATACATTGTATTTCTGTAATATACACAATATTTCAGAATTTCACATTTCCTGCAAATTGCATCAATTTGTGTGTAAATTACATAGATAACATTGATAAAATATGCTATATCAGCTATTGTTGAAGTCATTACAGCAAATATATAGATGTATTATTACTTTTGTGCTGAGGCCAAATTATGATAAATGTGTACACCATAGAAATTTAAAACTGAAAAGATATATAGAGGTGATCCTTTAATCATTCTTACTTACATGTTTACAAACTTGAAATTCTGGTACTATAGATTAAGTGACTAAATAAAATAATATTTTAAATTAAATTTGAACACAATAAATTTCTAATGACTGGCTCCATGTAGAGATTTGGAGAGTAAACTCACCTGTCTACAAAAAAAAAAAAAAAAAAAAAATAGTGCTATCAGGCCGGGCATGGTGGCTTACACTGTAAACCCAGCATTTTGGGAGGCCTAGGTGGGTGGATCAAGAGGTCAGGAGACTGAGACCATTCTGACCAACATAGTGAAACCCCATCTCTACTAAAAATACAAAAATTCGCTGGATGTGGTGGCGAGTGCTGGTAGTCCCAGCTACTTGGGAGGCTGACGCAGGAGAATCACTTGAACCTGGGAGGCGGAAACTGCAGTGAGTCAACTGCACTCCAACCTGGTGACAGAGCAAAACTCCGTCTCAAACAAAAGAAAAGAAAAAGAAAAAGTTGTGCTGTCTTAATAAATTTTATGCTATTTAAGTAGACCTAAGCGCATTTACAAAATACATTTAGGTCATAACATTAGGTCAGTGCAAAAGTAATTGCTATCTTTGCCATTGCTTTTGCACCAACCTAAATATATCATTCATAGTCAGAAAATTTATAATTTAATATACATAAGTTACTTATATTAGATTTAGGGAACATTTCTTGAAAATGTCTAAATATAACTGTCAAAGGATCAGTTTTCAGATACTGATAGTAAAATTACATTGACTTGGAAAACTAAGGATGAGCAAAGTCTACATTAATTAAGTAGAACAATGCTCTGTTATTTGTCAAATTGTTTTAATAAATTGTCAAGTCTTATGTTAAACACAGCTTTAAGTTAGAAAATATGGCCCAAGCAAATGTTAGTAGTTGTATGATACAATCATTGCCCATATGTTCTTTAGATATTTGTAGATCATATGAAAATAAATGTCTTTATCAAAAGGTTAGTTTATAAAACTCAGTTATTTTCACTAATATGAAGAAAATTTTTATTTCAAGAGTCAATATGCAGTTTAATATGAACGGATTGTTTAATGTGTATCTGTAGTATTATTTAAGAGCTGCATAGCAAAATATATTCATTGTGATATATTGATAAGTGTTAGGTATCCAACACTGCCAGTGAGATAGACCAAACTAATGGGAAAACAATTTAGTAAATGTTTGCTCCTCAGATTCTCCAAATTGGTTAATATATCGCCCTGATATTTAATAGTGACTTATTTGCACAACACATTATCTTTATTTCAGACTAATTATTATGGTCTAAACTTTCCTACATTTCGTATTCTTATGATTCTCTTAAAGTGGTCTTAAGCTCTTTTATGAAATATTTGACTTTTAAATATGTGAAGGTTGGCAATGTGGCATATTTTAAACAATAGAATATGTGCATAATTATTCATTAAATTTAAAAAATTTTAATAGTAGTGCTATGTATCATGAGAATAACACAAAAATAATTACTCCTGCAATAAACAGATTCAAGAAATTGACTTTCTGGGGAGTGTGTGTGTGTGTGTGTGTGTGTCGGTGTGTGTATTAGGAAGATGTTATTCACTGAGAAGTCAGAGGGTTTGGAGCGAGCACAGAAGAAACCAAAAGAAATCTTTCAGCGTTAGTAATTCTAAGACCTTTGTAAAAGTCATCCTATACTGATAACTATCCCATATTCTCATAGAGGACTGAACTCCAGGATATAATGGGGCCATAAAACTTCATTACTCCTGCATTTTCTAAATGCTTCTAAATTCTAAGAGCTCACAGATTCTGGAGAAAAAGATTTTCTACTGGTTAAATAAATATAGAAACCATATTTTTCATTCACACACATTCCAGGTTCTTTGTTTATCTACTTTTTTCTATCCATTTAATCTCTGTCTTTTGATAAAACAGCAGTGAGCTTTCGTTTGTTATTTGGTTAAAATCAAATCTTCTGCGAAATCAGTTTAATGGCATTAATTTCAGCTTCAGTTAACAAGTTTTCTTTCCTGAAGGCTTGTCTCCAACCTGTTATATTTTCTTCATTTATTTAATCTAGTTGTCAACTCAGGATATTTGTTGATAAATTGTTGGAGTATTTTCTGACTCTGTAAGACTGTAATACTTCATGATTGAATAGCTTCTCTAAAATAGCACTTTCTTTAATCTTATGCTTAAAAATTTCAATTGCTAGGAATTTTTAGGCATAAAATCCTGATATTTGAGCTTCTGGCAGCTGCCAAAATAATTTAACAATTTTTATTAACATGTTTGCAGCCCTTAAATTTTGTGCAATATATTTCTTAAAACTTTAGTAATTGGATAAATGATGACTCCCTTTCTTAAACTTGTTTGACTCTTCTGAAAGCTGCTTTAAACTACAGCATGGCTTCCTATATTAATTTATTATTTGATTTAATGTTCTGAAGCATTCTCTGGCCACTCACCTGCATAGTCATGGGAGAAATAATATGGACAGGGTGTAATGTAAGAATGTATAGTTTTGGGAAGTTTCAAATATGTTGTCCATGAGTATATATATAACCCAAATTGTATTAATCAATTTCATTTGCTCACACGGCTTCTGAGTGATTTTGATATGTCACCTTTGAAAGAAACATATACTAGCAAATTCAATTCATATTTCTAATGTATTAATATATATTATACATAATTTATAAGATATATATGTATATCTCTTCTAAAGTATATTAGGAATAGCTTATAATAAAAGTAAAAGGATATAATTTAAAAGGTAAAACTTGATGAGTTTCAACAATATTGCACATTCATAAAACGTAACACCATCATGAAGTTACAGATAGTTATTTTTCTTCTAAAGACTATGCCCATCACAATCCATTCTTTCTTCTATCCATGACTCCAGACAAACATTGATCTACTTTGTGGCAGTATAGTTTTGTTTGAATTTTATAGAACTAGAGTAACATAGAATGTACTACTTTGTGTCTGATATCTTTCATTTGGAATAAAGCTTTTGAGATACATCCAGTTTGTTGCATGAATCAGTAGTTTGTGAAGTTTTACTGCCTCAAAGATTTCCGTTTTATAAAGACATCACTGTATGTTTCTCCATTTATGTGTATTTGGGCATATAAGTTACATCCAGTTTGACCATTCTGAATAAAGTTGCTATGTATATTTGTGCATAAGTCTTTTTGTGGACATATGTTTTGGTTCCCTGGGATGCAAAAGATGATTGTTTATAAAATATATATGTATATATATTTCATCCATCTACTTTAAATATTTCTTTGTATTTAAAGTATGTCTTTCATAGATTAAACAGAGTTGAATCTTGCTTTTTCATTCAATCTTCTAATCTCTGGCTTTTATTTAGAATATAAGACCTTTAACCTCCCTACCCCACCCTACCTACCATCTTCTTTGCTCTTTTGTTTTTTCTCTGTTTCTTCGTTTCTACCTTCTTTGGATTATTTTAATATATTTAGAATTAGATATGAATATATAGATTGCTTTTTAGCTATACTAATTTTTATTATATTAATGGTTGCTCTTTTCCAACAGTACTTTAAAGGTATTAATCCACAGTCTTTGGGCCATCTGTGTTTCTGAAAAAAAGTCTATAGTGATTCAGATAATTTTACCCCTGTATGCGATGTGTTGCTTTACTTTAGCTGATTTGAAAATTTTGAATTCATTACTTGGCTTTCAGCAATTTGACTATAATGTTCCTAGCCTTGGGTGTTTTTTAATATATGCTGTTTGGAATCATAGCTTCTTAAATCTGTAAAGTTATTTGTTTGATGGCATTTAAGAACTTGTTATACTTCTGTGAATTTTTTTTTGTCACATACTCTCTTCACCTCTGTATCCCCATTCTTTCTGCCAGTTTCATCTTTTGAAATTGTCCAACATGTCATTGAAGTGCTACCCAATATATATTTTCTGTCTTATATAGATTAGATATATAGATATTAGATTATTTTCTGTCTTACATAGATTAGACTTTTTCTATTCATCTCTCCTCAAGATCACAAAAAACATTGTTACCATTCCTTTCTAATATTCTGATTTTCAATTCTAAAATTTTTTTTATTAAAAAACTTCTCACTGAAATGTTCTATTTTTATTTTATTAAAATGCATTACTCTTTATTTCGAGGACATCTGTAATAGTGAATTTAAAATCATTGTCTATAATTTCAAACATTCATGTTATTTTGAGATAAACATCTGTTGATGATTTTGTTTGCTATAGATTGGATCACACTTCCTGGGTCTTGCGATGCTAAGGTTTGGATAATATCCTGGAAAATTAAAATATTATTTATTATTTCATTAGATTGTTCTGAATATTATTTATTAGTTTAAGCCCACAATTAACTTGACTATTCTGAAACAACAAAGAGCCATAGTCATACTGTGCAGTGGCCCAGATCACAATTCAGTTCTTTAAGTCCACTGTATTTTACTTTCCATTTGCATTGTGTTTGTATATTTCAGGCATTAGCAAGTGACTGGGCCCTTTAAAAGGTTTTGGAGTGCCTTTTCTCTGGCTTTTTTGGCTCTTCACTCTCTGGAGGTCTTAATTTCCTCAGCTTCATTCTCCTTTTCCTCTAGTGAAGGTGTTGGACTTTCTATTAGAATTTTACCCTGACCAGCTGCCACCACAGGGGCAGCCATCCACAGTCAAAGCTACAAAAACAAGGAACTCACTTTGTGTTGGTCACTTGTTCCAAGGTTTGACAACCCGCAAACATCTGCCTGCTCTTGTACGCTGTCTAGAACCCACAGAAAGTTCAGTTTTGTACAGTTTACACAGCTATCAGCTATTAGTTTGGGGAGAATCATTTGTTATGTACTCATTCTTTCCAACAAAAGTGGAACTCTGTATGTTTGCAATTAATAAGCAAACTTGAACAAGCAAATGTATCAGTCTGTTTTTATGCTGCTGATAAAAGACATACCAGAAACTGAGCAATTTACAAAAGAAAGATATGTAATTGAATTCATAGTTCCATGTGACTGGGGAGACCTTACAATCATGGCTGAAGGCAGGGAGGAGCAAGTAACATCTTATGTGGATGGCAGCAGGCAAAGTGAGAGCGTGTGCGTCAAACTCTCATTTATAAAACCATTGGATCAATAGAGAATAAAATACCTAGGAATACAACTAACAAAGGATGTAAAGGACCTCTTCAAGGAGAACTACAAACCTCTGCTCAAAGAAATAAGACAGAACAAAAACAGATAGAAAAACATTCCATGCTCATGGTTAGGAAGAATCAGTATGAACATAAGCATACTACTCAAAGTATGCTTATGGGGATAGCTCAATGCTATCCCCATTAAGCTACCATAGACCTTCTTCACAGAACTGGAAAAAACCACTTTAAATTTCACATGGAACCAAAACAAAGCCTGCATAGCCAAGACAATCCTAAGCAAAAAGAATAGAGCTGGAAGCATCACACTACCTGACTTCAAACTATACTACAGGGCTACAGTAATCAAAACAGCATGGTACTGGTCCCAAAACAGAAATATAGACCAGTGGGACAGAACAGAGGCCTTGGAAGTAATGCCACACACCTACAACTAACTGATCTTTGACAAACCTGACAAAAACAAGCAATGCAGAAAAGATTCTCTGTTTAATAAACGGTGTTGGGAAAACTGGCTAGTCAGGTACAGAAAATTGAAACTGGACCCCTTCCTTACACCTTACACTAAAATTAACTCCAGATGGCTTTAAGATTTAAACATAAGACCTAACACTATAAAAACTCTAGAATAAAACCTAGGCATTACCATTTAGGACATAGGCATAGGCAAGGACTTCAGGACTAAAATATCAAAAGCAATGGCAACAAAAGCCAAAATAGACAAATGGGATCTACTCAAACTCCAGAGATTCTGTACAGCAAAAGAAACAATCATTAGAATGAACTGGCAACCAATAGAATGGGAAAAAATTTTTGCAATTTACCCATCTGACAAAGGGCTAATACCCAGAATCTATAAAGAACTAAAGCAGATTTATAAGAAAAAACAAACAAATCCATTCAAAAGTGGGCAAAGGATATGAACACATGCTTTTCAGAAGACATGTATGAGGCCAACAAACATATGAAAAAACGTTCATCATCACTGGTCACTAGAGAAATGCAAATCAAAACCACATTGAGATACCATTTCACACCAGTTAGAATGGCAATCGTTAAAAATTCTGGAGACAACAGATACTGGAGAGGATGCAGAGAAATAGGAACAATTTTACACTGTTGGTGGGAGTGTAAAATAGTTCAACCATTGTGGAAGACAGTGTGGTGATTCCTCAAGGATCTAGAACTAGAAATTCCATTTGACCCAGCAACCCCATTACTGGTATATACCCAAAGTATTATAAATTGTTCTATTATAAAGACACATGCACATGTATGTTCATTTTGGCACTGTTTACAATAGCAAATATCTGGAACCAACCCAAATGCCCATCAGTGATAGACTGGACAAAGAAAATGTGACACATATACACCATGGAATACTATGCAGCTATAAAAAATGACTAGTTTGTGTCCTTTGTAGCACATGGATGAATCTGGAAACCATCATTCTCAGCAAACTGACACAAGAACAGAAAACCAAACACCACATGCTCTCACTCATAGGCGAGTGTTGAACAATGAGAACCCATGGGCACAAGGAGGGGAACATCAGACACTGGGGTCTGTTGGGGAGTCAGGGGCTAGGGGAGGGATAGCGGGGGCAGGGAGGTTGGGGAGGAATAACATCGGGAGAAATGCCTGATGTAGGTGACAGGGGGATGGAGACAGCAAACCCCCATGTCATGTGTGTACCTATGCAACAATCCTGAAAGATCTGTACACATACCCCAGACCTTAAAGTACAATTTAAAAAATGTAATTAAAATAAAAAATAACAAAAATCATCAGATCTCTTGAGACTCATTCACTATCTCAACACCAGTGCAGGAAAACCCCCACTCCCGGCATAATTAAATCACCTCCCACTGGGTTCCTCCCACAACACATAGGAATTGTGGGAGTTACAATTTAAGACGATACAGCCAAACCATATCAGCCATCTTGTAATTGAGTATCTATGCATATAGGTATATAATAATATTTATATTTAAACACAATTTCTTTCAGAAATAAGTTGATAATTTTATTGAGCTTTTATACTGCTTAATTTCTAATTTAAGCCTCTTTGAATAAAAGGAAACAAAACTTTAGATATCAGGTAAATCTTAAGAATATTTATTAAATACCACAATTTATCTCATAGAGAGCACAAAATATAACATAAATTGACATATGTATTTACTTATATAAAAAGTCAAAAACTGAGGCTCTTCTCATCACATCTTGGGCTTATTTCATTCCCTACCTCGAATAGGCTCTATTCACATCTTCCAGGTCTTTCCTCTTTTCTGAAGATAGGCTTTCTCTGCTTTATTTTCTTGCCTTATGTCAAGTTTAGAACTGTTGTCTATGGATTCGTGCATTACTGGTGTACTAACCCAGACACATGTGGTTTTCAACACAAGACTTTACCACCACCTCGCTCATGTAATTTCTCAGGCAAATGGCTATTTAATAGTGGGGGATTATATTATATTTCTAACATGATCTAGGTGTCTAGTCTTACTGCTCTTACTATTTGTTGTGCAGAGGATGAATAAGGTAGGAACGTAAGCTTATTTTTCAAATTTTATGAATGGAGCTGGTGTTTTCACAATGATTACATAACATTTAGAATATCTGTCACATTTGTTATGCATATTAACATAGCTTTAGTTATTATAGTAATACTTTTAAAGATATATAAATATTATCTTCATTGTATAGAGGACAAAATTGAAGCTTACAATGTAATATGAACACATCCAATTTATATATCCAGTAAATGCAAGAGTTGGAGTTCATACATATTTTTTACTCTATCAGTGAAGAGAAAAATAAGTCTAATAAATAAATATACTCATTAGTATGATATGTTATAAGGTAATATGCATTCTAAATTAACTTGAAAACTTCATTTTACCAATTCCACTAACTTACCTAGCACAAGTCTTAATCATATCTTCCTTGAATAGTAATCTCCTCACTATTCTCCTAGTCTACAGCAACTAGTTTTCAGACAGAGCCAAAATAATCTTCCAAATTTATGACGCCTATACTATGTTTAAATACCAAGTGTTTTTCTTTGTACTCAGATTACATTATAAAATTCTTCCTGTAGCCTGAAGAACCTGAATCGTCTGACAAGTGCCAAACTCACCAGCCTCCACTATGTTTTTCATCCCTTGCTTAATCCACTCTCAGTCACACAGTCATTATTTAACATTATTCAAAAACACCAAGCTCCTCTTTGCTCAAGGACTACGTTTAACTTTTCATACATTGAAAGTAATTTCTTTAACTCTACTCAGAAATCAGATTAATGATTCACTATGTATCACCCTGGATTTAACCTCATTCTCCATTTGTACAACCTCATGACTCTGGGCATGGTTCTGCTACCGTACTTATTGTAACCAAACAGAATTAAAATGACTGTGTTCTTCATAGACTAGCCTCCATTTGTGCTTTCTGATTACCCTGATCCCTCTGAATATGGTATCATGGCTATTACATCACAAGTGCTAACTCTTTTAGTATAATATTCTTCACACACTCAAAAATTTATTGACTATCTATTGTTTTTAAGGAATTATTTCACACGATATTAAAGTAAATATCAAGTCAAAAATTCTACCTCTTATTATGCATACACTTTGGTTCAGAAATTGGACAAGAAATAAGTGAAATATTGTTTGTTTCAAGTGGTAATATATATAAGAGGAATAATAAAGTGTTGAAGATATGAATATTTTAAGTAGGGATATCACAAAAGTTATAAAAAGTTGGCTTATGAAGAAAAATGTCAAGAAGCTAATAGAACAAGTCATGCAAAAAGAAAACAAAAGAACAAGCCATGCAGAGTTCTAAGGACATATCATTCCAATGAGAAATTATAAGCCCTTTTACAGCCCTGAAGCAGGAATTTGCTTGCCATGTTACAGTTACAACAAGCACACAGTGTTAGTAGAGTGGAGAGAGCAGGAGGAGAATTATCAAACAGAGATAAATAAAGAGAGATAAAAATAGAGGGAGAAAAATAGAGAGAAAATGGTTTATGGACATATAAGATATGGAAGATCACTGGATTCATTTAAAAAGAGGAGTTTCATGATCATAATTATGTTTTAAGAGAATCATCTGTGCCAGTAGGAAATAGTCTGTAATAAAGAGACAAAAGTAAATAGAAAAAATAATATTTAGGGCTGTTACTATAATCCAAGTGAGAGATCTGAGTTTGCTCATGGTAGTATAAGTGGAGTATAGACACTGTCAAATGCTGCATGTATTTTGAAATTAAACCAAAACAAATGTACTGATTCCTGAAGGGGTTGGAAGGTCAGAATTTGAGTTGTTGACTATTGGATTAATATGTATTTTAATTTATGAACAGTTCAGGTATCTGATACTATGCTGTGATATATATATATATATATATATATATATATATTTGTATATGTAATAAAACCACCCAGTGATTTGGAAAACCAAATATGCATTTGAAGACAATTAGGCAGCCTTGATCAAACTTATTCTGAGTAGCTATTTAAATGATGAGAAAAGTAGTTGAAACGGAATATAGAGGGAATGTCTTTGAATTCTTATTTTCTCCCTGTATAAACTAGAGTAAAATGAGGACTGGGGGTGGAAAGAACAAGCTAATATAGAATACAGTTATCATTAACATTAGGAATTTACTCTACCGCTCTCTTTTCCTCTAACAGAAAGAAATATGACTGTGAGAACATATTCATAAGGTAGATGCTAGATCATATTAATAGATCAGTACTCATTACAATGTAATAAATCATAAAGTTTGAATTTAAAATCAAGACAGCCTTAACATGTGACTGCCTCTCCACAAAATTTTGTTTTACATGAGTCAATAATTCAGTTTATAAAAAAGTTTTTCCTCTCAGAAGTTTAGCATATTAAAACCAGCTCTAGAAAAATTTATTACAAATATTTTTCCCAATAACAAGTTTGGTAGTTTTTATAACCTTCAAGTTTTATAAAATATTTATTTGTTGAGGTCAACTTAACTAATCACCCTCAAGACCACGCTTCAATGTTCAATATGTCTTCTTAACTAGTAATCATCAAGCATTTTAAAACAAATGTAATGCTATCCAACATATATGCACATAATTGAGTGAAGCAGGATAAATTGTGCACTTCTTCATTAAATTATTATAAAAAGTAAGTTTTTAAATACTTGAACGTATTTTACAATAAATATGTGTTTTTAAGTATAATAGTGTTGAATATCAAATTTATACTTCAACACTTCATTAAGTTGTAAAAGGGAGTGCACCTTACCTTACTATTCTCTTTAGTACAGTGTATAAATGTTTGTTAAAAATACCTTATTTTTTAACATTAATTTTTATTTACTTTTAACTTTGATTTTTTAAAGACAGAGTATCACTCTGTCACACAGGCCTGGAGTGTATGGGTGAGATCACAGCTCACTGTGGCCTCATCTTTTCTAGTTTAAAGGATCCCTCGGCCTCAGACACCTGAGGAGAAAAGCATTGTACTAATAATGGCTTACAAGGTGATTTAGAGGACAAAACAGTAACCCAATAAATATAATTAAAAGACAAGGATGGAGAGGAGAAAAATATAGGAAGTAAGCAAGACTTACAAAAGGAAGTGACAATTGAGCTAAGAAACGTCCTCTCAGGGAAGCCAAGGGCTCCCCTGAATCCCTGAACGCCAAAAAAACTACCAAAGTTGTTTTGTCTTCTAAATATATTCTACAAAGACTATATAGTTTCATGTTGATATATAATCAGAAATGATTATTTTATAATTGTTTATTATAAATTTATTTCCTATGTGTGTTATCAATTATTAAACTGTCTTGTTTTCTTTCTATGTAAGTTTGTGTCTATGTTTCTCTCTGTATTAATTTAATCTTTAAATTTCTAAAATACTTATTTAATTCAAACTGAATCCTAACGTGAATATATTCATATAACCTCCAAACTTTTATTCTTAGATCAAAAATTTTTAATGTCTTTTAAATTTTCAAGTACATGTGCTTAATGATACATCTTGCCATCAATTTTATTAGTTAAAATTTCTACAGATATAAATTTTATTATAATTCAGGTGAAAATATTTTGTTTGTTTTAATTTCAATCATCTGTAATTTTATGTTAAATATCTTCTTACTGTTGATATAAATTTATGGTAGAACATGTAAACCATACAATGATAATCAGAAATTAACTGCTGTTACCTCTGGCAAGTTTCACAGTTTTGTTTAAAAATGGTGTTCTTTTTTAAATGTAACAACATATTTGGGTAAAACCTCCTGTATATCCATTAAACAATTTTCAAAATATTGTTTCTCAAACCTCTATCATTACCATTTTGTACTTTTTAAATCTATCAAGTTCTAAGTAAACATTTTTAAATGGTGGTTTTTAATGTATCTTTGGAGATATGTTATTTTTTTAAAATTACATATTAAAAGCCATGTTATTACCTGAAAAAAATTTTGAACAGTTATGTCTTTCTGGTATGATAAAAACTACATAACTAAAGTTCCTTATTATTTCTATTAAAGCTACTTGCCATCAAACCATATTATTTTCTGTAATCAATATACTCATATACAAAATTTAAGTTAATGGTAATTTTAATTTTAAAAATAATTTCTTACTATCATTGGCTTCTATTGTTGGTGTTTAAAATACTGTAATTTTAAATTAAGTTATTCTTTCAATTTTCTAGGATTGTCTAAACATGTCTTTATAACCTTCTGCTAATTAAATATAACTTCTGTAAGTGTAGATCTTATTTTGTATCTTGCTTGTGATATACTAAGTATCTTGCATCAAAAGTTAATTTTTCAATGTTTAAATATTTTCAATTATTTATTTCTTTAGATGTTTTATTTATGCTTCTGATTCTAGTTACATTGGATTAAACTATTGTTAGTCTTGTCCTCAAGTGCATATCATCTGTAAACTCTAGAAAAGCTTTTAAAAATGTATTTGAAGTCACAGGAGAGTCACCAAAAGCACAGACTGGAGATTTATCATTTGAAAAAAAGGTGAAACATAATGGGTGAGTTCCAGATTTCGCTTTTTCCCTTTAGTACATTCCCGAGTTCTTGCTGCATGAAACAGCAAGATATATATGATGACATACAATTTCATACAATGATATTCAGAATTTAACTGAAATTCACTCTGGCAAGTTTCATGGTTTTCTTTAAAAGTGGTGTTGCTTTTTTTTTTTTAAATGTAGTAACCAATTTGGGTAAAACCACTTATATATATCCACTATAACAGTTTTCAAAATATTGTTTCTCAAACATCTATCATTGCCATTTTGTATTTTTTATATCTATCAAGTACTAAGTAAACATTTTTAAAAGTAATTTTTAATGTATCTTTGGAGATATGTCAGAAAAGCAAAAAAGACCAATCTAACATTGTCTTGGTTTGGAAATTGAGATTAGTAGAGGGAATTTACAGTGTGGGAAGGGAATCTATTTCAGAATAGGTGTATAGATTCTTTTTACATCTTTTGCTGGCACCTGAAACTGTGCATGATTGGAAGAGACACCAATAAATCGGCCAGAAAATACAAACAACTGGGTAGAGAGAAAACTGAACAGAGATTTCAGGTGACATGTACTGTACAACCATTTGGAGTCTCAGACATACAATATTAGGAGACACAATATTAAATCATAAAAAATCAAGTCAAGTCCAAGAAATAAGTACTTTAGCATGCTTTTGTATGACAGAGACACATGACAGCAATAACTTAAGCATACCCTGAGAATGACCTTATTATCTAAGAAAAATGTGTGTTCAGTGTCCTGAGCCAAGGAATCAGAGAGTAGTCAACCAGGAGATTTTCTCGTATCCATAAAGGACAGCAAACTCCTGGCCCATTCCTTAGAATGCAGGCCATACAGTGGTCAAGGCTCTTTGCTTTGGGTTAAATGAAGGTTGCTAGGAGAGACAGCTAAGTAGAAGGTGCTAAGTGAAAATTGCTATAAAAACTACATGCTTTCAACAAACAGTAGCAGTTATCTTCTCCAGCCTACCATCGCTGAATCACCCCTGTATGTAAGTCCTCAATACACTCTATGTAGTTCACTGTGTCTGGGTCTCTTTCTTGGCCTCTCAGATAGGGCACCATCTCTACTGGAGTCAATAGGGGTTGGGCCCAACAGCTTTATAGAAAAAAGTATAATTGAGTCTTTGCAATGTATCATTCACAATCTCCAAGTTTAAAATTAAAACAACTTTGTAAACAGATAATCAAAATAAATGTAATGCATAAAAAAAAAAACCCAGGTTGTTTCTTTTTAAAAAAAAAAGAAGACTGAAATATTGGAATTAAGAGACAAAGATAGCAAAGGTTGTAGTATAAATTTATCCAAGAACTTAAAGTAAAACGTGGTTGCAATGAGTGGACTATACGCAGAATTTCAATAAAAATGAAACCCTAATAATCAAATGTAAATTATAAAACTGATAATTATAACAAATGTATGTCATTCTCAGTTCTATTTTTCCTGTTGTGAGATGGTTTCACAGATTATTACAGTAATATTATGAATGACTGAAAATTACATTTAAATACCACTAATATGAAGGGCAGACAATGAATTATCTAATGTATGATAAAAATATTATATGTGGGATAATTATTATTTTTGCCATCAGCATTTTGACAAATTCATTTATGTGCATAGCAGAGCAAATAAAATCAGAAGTAAAAGAAATAAATAATAAATAAACAAAAACCTAGCAAATTAAAATTACATTTTCTTTTCATAAAACTACAACATTGGTAAGATTTCTCTGATAATTTCCAGGGAATATATACTCAGATCATTCAATAATTACTGAACATATTTCTTCTTCAAGTAACATGTAATTTATCATGAGGCATAGAAAGGTAAATATGCGTATCAGTTCTAATTTTCACAAGTTTGGAGATACATTGAGTAATATATTACCTACATGAAATAAATAGAGAGTACTATGAGAAAAGTATGCAAATTATTTTATTGACTTATTATAAAGTAGCAAATTTTACTACGTTTAATATTGCATAGAATAACATAACTGAGACAGAGTTATTTCTGTGGATAAATGGTGCAGCAATCTTAAAAAACAATGATTATATAGAAGAGCCTCCAAAGTCCCTTCTGATCACATGATGAATTCAATATTTTTCTTGGAGTAGAATTTCATATGTTAGATGTACTGAAATATAGACACTCATTTTCAACCACAAATTTTTCTTTTGACATTTTATTATATTTGTTTCAATAAAAAGATTTTAAAATACTATTCAATAGCCTATCATTGATGATTAAACAATGATGCAAGTTATACTTTATTAAGGTTTGTTTTACATGTTCTATATTATATGGATCATTGTTTTTATGGAAATGACCCAGTTACAATGAGAATATTCAAATCAAGATGGAAATTGGATAAAGTTTATTAGATAAATAATAGTGAAGTCTCAACATTTCAATAATAGGAATTACGTTAATACGAGTGAAATATAAAACATTGCTAATTGCATTTTTGAATATCAAATGTCATATTTAAGTGGAAAATGTAAGAAAAATTAGCTAAATGTAAGAAAAATTAGCTAAATAGTTGAGAATTAAAAAAATTAGTTGAGAATTAGCTAAATAGTTGAGAATTAAAAAAATTAGCTAAATAGTTGAGAATTAAAACTATTAATTATTAGCTAATTATTATAGCTGAGATATATATAGTTGAGATATACAGTTGAGATACATATTAGCTAATAATTATAGTTGAGAATTAAAACTATTAGCTAATAATTACAGTTGAGAATTAAAACTATTAATTATTAGCTAAAACTATTAATTATTAGCTAAAACTATTAAAAATTAGCTAAATGTAAGAAAAATTAGCTAAATAGTTGAGAATTAAAAAAATTAGTTGAGAATTAGCTAAATAGTTGAGAATTAAAAAAATTAGCTAAATAGTTGAGAATTAAAACTATTAATTATTAGCTAAAACTATTAATTAGCTAAAAAAATTAGCTAAATAGTTGAGAATTTAAAAAATTAGCTAAATGTAAGAACAATTAGCTAAAAAATTAGCTAAAAAAATTAGCTAAATGTAAGAAAAATTAGCTAAATAGTTGAGAATTAAAACAATTAGTTGAGAATTAGCTAAATAGTTGAGAATTAAAAAAATTAGCTAAATAGTTGAGAATTAAAACTATTAATTATTAGCTAAAACTATTAATTATTAGCTAAAAAAATTAGCTAAATAGTTGAGAATTAAAAAAATTAGCTAAATGTAAGAACAATTAGCTAAAAAATTAGCTAAAAAAATTAGCTAAATGTAAGAAAAATTAGCTAAATAGTTGAGAACTAGTATTTTATATATATATTAAGTATATTTATATACTTAATATATATAAATATATATATAAATATATATATAAATATATACCTAATATATATTTATATATGTTAGGTATTTTATATATATTAGGTATATAATTAGACATAATTATAATTAGATATATATAATTAGACATAATGTGTATATATACATATACATATATATGTTATATATGTATATATATGTATATATATTATGTATATATATATATATATTTTTTTTTGAAATGCAGTCTTACTCTGTCACCAGTCTGGAGTGCAGTGATGCCATCTCAGCTCACTGCAAACTCCGCCTGCCTCCCAGGTTCAAGCTATTCTCGATTCTCCTGCCTCAGCCTCCCAAGTAGCTGGGAGTACAAACAAGCACCATCACGCCCAACTAATTTTTGTATTTTTAGTAGAGATGGGATTTCACCATATTGGCCAGGATGGTCTCAATCTCTTGGCCTCCCAAAGTGCTGGCATTAGAGGCATGAGCCACTGTGTTGGGCCATAATATTTTTATTTTTATTACTAACCACATATTAACTGTATTTCATTGCAATCCAAAAAGTCATTTCTATATTGCCTTCATAATATTAAAAAATATATCTGATTATTCTTTGGAAATCTTCAAAATTCTAGTATATTTGAAAAATTATTTAAACTCTTGTTCATTTTCTTTTTAACAGATATATTTATATAAGTAAAATTTAATTTAGTAAAATTGCTTCTGTTCTTTTGCTTTCAGAAGTCATAAGGATAAGACAATTCTGATGAAGCTGCAAAGTGCAATTTCCAAAGTTCCTGTGATCAGCTCACTCAACTTGCATTTTTTTTTATTTGTATATCACACATAGTTCATTGCTTGTCCTCTAGAGAGCCATAGTAGATCTTACTATTTTGCTTCAATTTCCTTGTTATATGTAAACTATCATTCTCTGAATATCGTTAAGATCAAAGACAGCTTTATTAAAAATAGAATTTGGCACAGAATTAAAAATAAATCTAGTATTACATAATATTTTCCAGCAAAAGTAGGGTAATTGTATCAGTTTGAGATGGCAATTAAGACATTTATAGTGGCTTCAACTTTGTATATATTTCATCAGCATACTTTCTTAATTCTGTGTCTTAACTGACAATTGTTAACTATCAAGTCTGCAAGTATAACAGTAAATTAGGTTAAATATAGCAGACATTTTAGAACCAAGAATTAAGAAAGTCTGTTTCCTTAAATATTATATGTTTCCTTAGGTATAGTTGTAACCTCATGAAAAACATTTTTTTTTCTTCTGGTATCTAGATCTCAAAGTGGGAATGCACATGGAAATATGGTATTCTTTTTGGCAGTTGTCAAATGTAAAGCCTGTGTAAAACATATTTTACCCTACATATAGTAAATAGAGTATTGAGAAAACAATTGAAGTTCAAATAGCAGAGAATTACTGAATATGTGCACATATTACACAGTCTGCAGTCAAAGAATTTTTCAAATTCTTTGCAAGAAGTTTCAAACTTGTAGAAAATAAGAGATACATTTGATTCTGTTGGAAGAGAACAAACTGGTAGAAAATAAAATAAAATAAAATAAATTTATAGATCCAGGAAGCCTAAATCTGTGGGAA
The DNA here is from genome assembly GCA_963573385.1 of Cacajao melanocephalus. NCBI lineage: Eukaryota > Metazoa > Chordata > Mammalia > Primates > Pitheciidae > Cacajao > Cacajao melanocephalus. Next base: position 39,069 of record CAUYLG010047578.1, on the reverse strand, counting down.
TGTCAAAATAAACATACAAACAAAAAATCCTCTTAAATATTTTAACAATATTAGAACATTTTAGAATAAAATTGTAAGTAACAAAACCATCAAAGGTTCTTCTATTATGACCCAATAAGTGCCAGTCTAAGTTCAAAAATTGGATTTTTTTTTTCCTAAACCACATAAGTTTTCTTGTCTTTCACCTATTTTCTGCCTTGTTAGATTTTTAGGAAGTTCATTTCCTAATATAATTTTAGAGAGTAAATTCTTACCCAGTTCAGAATACTTAATACCAATCAAATGGAATGTGCCAACACAACTTGAGAAATAATAATATTGAACAAGTACAGATGGCAAGATGGCTCAACATTTGAAAACCTATTAATAGATTCCATCATCTAGCTAAGGAAATGAGGTGTCAATATCAAGTAATATTACTGATGGATTTTATGACATTCCAGATAACATAGAGACCACCCTAAGTTAGAAAATTATTGTCATTTTACTTCAGATATATATTCACTTATTAAATATACCTATTTAGTAGCATAGTTGAAAATCATTTGTTCTGTAAATTAGTACCAGAAAAAACTAATGGGTAAAAAATTTACAGTAACAATATCTCAAAGAAAACTAGGAATTATAACAGCACTGCATACATTATATATTAGTGGTATTTATGATGAGGACGTAAAGCCCAGACATTGTAAAGATTTATATTTAGAATTAAACTGATAGCAGGCTGTTCACTAAAACCATGCATGAAATTCTTTGTCAATAATTTGTAAACTTAAGTTTCTAAATTTGAATTTTTACTTTGTCAAAATTCTTTAATAGATTTTCACACAATTCTTGAAATTTCTTATTAATTTTCAGCTCAAAAATGTCATTTAACTAAGTCACACTTTGAAGCCAATAACTGTCTTTCAAAATAATTGCAAAGTGGGAGAATATTATTGTTTTAATTTCTTATTTTAGCTCACAAACTAATTAACAAAGTTTCTCCTATGGATAAATACATGTTGTGATGAAGGAGCAACAAATTGTGTTTGATTCCCTTTTTGTTCATGTATGTATGAAATATAACTAAAATTTATTCAACTTATTTGATGTGAATTTTGTTAGATTCCCAGTATCAATAGGATAGCTTAGTGCAGAAATCTGCTGAGAAAGGCAATTTCATTTGTAATCTTTTGATTCTTACTCAGTCCCATAAGAATAGCTCTTGAGCCAGGCACAGTGGCTCATACCTATAATCCCAGCACTTTGGGAGGCCGAGGCTGGCGGATCATGAGGTCAGGAAATCAAGACCATCCTGGCTAACACGGTGAAGCCCCACCTCTATTAAAAATACAAAAATTTAGCCAGGAGTGGTGGCAGTCCCAGCTACTTGGGAGGCTGAGGCAGCAGAATTGCTTGAACCCTGGAGGTGGAGGTTGCAGTGAGCCAAGATTATGGCACTGCACTCGAGCCTGGGTGACAGAGCAAGACTCTGTCTCAAAGGAAAAAAAAAAAAAAAGCATAGGTCTTGGGCCAAGGACACATGCTTACCACAAGATAATGTCCTCATAGCCTGTGCTAAACTTACCACCTTGACATTGTGTGGGAATATCTTTCCCTGTTTCAGACTCAATATGTACGTTGTTCTGCTTAAGTATGTCACTGTGCAACATCTGACCAACTCCACTGCTATTGCTGTCCCTTTTGAGAAAGGGGCAGCGTCCTTTAGGTATAGCACAAGGGAGGTACCCACAAGCCAATTGCTGCTGGGAGGGACCTGCTAGCTATGCATACTGAGGCTGACTTGCTAGACAAAGTGAAAATATGGTTAATTTAAAGATGATTTGGTGCTATATTCATTGCCTATAACTATATAATGAATGAACCCAAAGCTTAGTGTTTCAAAACACAATTATTGTCTCATGATTTTTATGGACTAGGAATCCAGTCTCAACTTAACTGGTATATCTGTCTTGCCCATGTTCTCTCACACGCTGTGATCAAGTTTCCATACATGCCTGCAGTCCTCTCAAGGAACAACTGGCAAAAGATCTGCTTTTCGGATCATTCACAGGTTGTGACAGGATTCAGTTCTTAGGCTTCCTTCAGTTCCTTGCCAGCCAGGTGGGCTGGGACATAAAATAGCATGTAAAATAGTGGCTTACTTTATCAAAGCCAACAAGGAAGAAGAACCAGAAAAACATTGCTGGCAAGACCAAAGTTAAAAGGGACATAAACCATAAACTAAACTCAGAAATGGTCTGGTATTTCCAAACATTTTTCATGTTCTATTTGTTAGGGGTAAGTCATTATATTCAACACACTCTCTAGGAGAGCAGATTATACAACAGCAAGGATAGGAATTGAGGATGTAAGTAGAGATAGAAATTAAATAAATATATAAGTAAATATTGAGCAGTGTTTAAGCACTGTTATACAAGCATGTACACATACACAAACACGAGGGGCAAGAAAATTCAAGACATTCATAAGGAAATATAACATTAGAAGATTTAAACTATTTCATATTGACTCATGAAAAAATCCAACCATTAAAAGTGCGGACTGAATCAAAAATTGAAAATTAATAAAATGGAACAAAATAGAGTCCTGTCTATTTACCTTCACCTAATTTAAAACAATAGGGCCCTGAAAATGTAGAAGTAGAAATTAATAATTTTAATAAATAATTATTTAAATTATTGACACATAATGAAAAAAACTTGAATCTTATATCCTACCTCATCCAGTATACAAAAATCAAGTCCTACTAGATTACAGCAACTTAATATGAAAGATAAAACTATAAACTTACTCCAAGATAACATAGAAAAGTTAAATATTCTTTAAGATGAAAAAAGTCATACCACTGTTTTTATAAAGTGGACTACTCTAAAATTAAGCGTTCATGTTTATAAAAAAAGATGTGAAAAATACCTTGACACTTTCTTTTCTTTTTTCTTTTTTTTTTTTTTGAGACAGAGTTTCGCTCTTATTACCCAGGCTGGAGTGCAATGGCACGATCTTGGCTCACCGCAACCTCTGCCTCCTGGGTTCAAGCAATTCTCTTGCCTCAGCCTCCCAAGTAGCTGGGACTACAGGCACACGCCACCATGCCTAGCTAATTTTTTTGTATTTTTAGTAGAGATGGGGTTTCACTGTGTTGGTCAGGATGGTCTCGATCTCTTGACTTCGTGATCTGCCCGCCTTGGCCTCCCAAAGTGCTGGGATTACAGGCATGAGCCACTGCACCCGGCCGACACTTTCTTATAAAGTTAAACATAAATTTACCATGTAACCCAGCAATCAAAGTCTTAGGTTTTTACCAAAGTGAATTGAAAATTTCAGTTCATACAAAAATATACGTGAATATATATAGCAGCTTTGTTCATAATATCTAAAACCTGAAAGTAAATATGATGCCCTTATTAGGAAACAGATAAATAGACTCTGAGTCATTTATAAAATGGCGTACAATAATATTTGTAACATGGGTATACATATGCACACACCTTGGAGTAACTTAGCAAAGGAAGAATATAGAGTACCTAGGTGAACTTGTTCATTTAAATGGTAAGAAATTGACCATACCAGAAAGTTTTTACATGGACCCTTCTTCTATTCATAATATGAATCACCTAAGAATAAAATATTGAGAACTTATTAATTATAACACAAATTTCTACAAAATATTTCTTTGAAAAAATTAAATCCAATTGCTATTAAAAAGAGCCTGGATTCTAGGAAAAATTTAAAAATATTAACTGCCATTTACAATAAACAAATACAGAAATACCATTGTTTCTTCTTTATTCTATGTTTCAAATTTTCAAAAATTTATAGAAACTTATAAATGCATGACTAATTTGAAAATATTTCCTAAGATTAAACACCACTTATGGAAATCTGGCCTTATTTTATTTCCCTTTTTTTATGGTACTTTACTATCTTGCTCATTGTTTAAATTAAAATGGCACTGCACAGATTAATCGTTGGGTGGAGTGTGGAGAGAGCTTAACAAAAAGATCATAGTGCAGATTGCTTTTGTTCTTTCATGGCCATTTTCATTCTGAGAGTAGAAGTTACTGTTTTGATGTAGGAGGAAAAGCTGTTCCTTTTGGTCAGTGATCAGACATCTGCTTTTATAATTATGCATTATATCAATTGTTAACAGTAGGATGTAAGAAATTTATTCATGGTTTGCTTTAATAATATGTGTCAAGATTAACCCAGTGATTTTGAAAAGCATGTAAAGAATCATATTTCTTGGAAACAGATATTCTGAAATAATAATGGATATATCACTGCTCATTCAACAAAAATCAATAATTAATTCAACCATATTGTTACTTTTCATTGTAACTAAAACTTTTATTTTGTTCTTCAAATTAAAAAATTAAAGAGCATCTTGAAAGTTTTAGTTACTTCTCATTGTACAAGATACAAAGTTGTATATTATATATATAATTAGAAATTATATATATTTATATATATAAAATCACATAATTTATTTCATGCAGTTTTAACACAGTGACTTTGCAAATGCCCTTATCAATATAACTCATGGTATCTTTTATATAGACAGACTTGAAAAAATAAATAGAAGTGCTCAAAAATAAAATAGCACAGTGCTTAGTTTCTTTGGGCAGTGCTTAAGCATTGCTTTTATTTCTCTTGTTTCCTTTAATATTTTCTCTTTAATTACTCTTTTATATCTCTTAATCCAACTTATAAAAATGTAGAAAATTTGCAATGGTACTTTACACTGGTAATTATATTTCTGGTCATAATTTGTACAATTTAAACTACATAAACTATGACTTTACTGTGAGAGCAGGAATGATTTTCATATAAATCTATGAACTCTTCTAGTAATCGAAATGTCTTTCTATACTCACACTAAATTTTCTATATTCAAATAACAGCATACCTGTTTCACAGGCACTGATATAAATATTAAAATTGTTAAATAATAAATTTCCTTTTTCTACTGCTTTTTGTCTACACAAGAAAATAAAAATGCTTTGACTGGATATAGCAGTCTCTACAAACTAATTCTATTACCTGTATTCTTAAAAGCAAACAAACAAAGTTTAAGTTCAGGGGTACCTGTGTAGATTTGTTACATAGGTAAACATATTTTATAGGGGTTTGTTGTACAGATTATTTCATTACCCAGGTGTTAAGCCTAGTACCCATTGTTAATTTTCCTGATCTTCTTTCTCCTCCAAACATTCATTCTCTGATAGGCCCCAGTGTGTGTTGTTCTATTCTATATGTCCATGTGTTCTTATCATTTATCTCTCACTTATAAGTGAGAACACATAGTATTTGGTTTTCTGTTTCTTTGTTAGTTTGCTAAGGATAATGGCCTCCAGCTCCATTCATGTCCCCGCAAAGGACATGATCTTGTTCATTTTTATGGCTGCATAGTATATGTACCACATTCCATGGTGTATATGTACAACATAAATGCCATCACTGATGAGAATTTAAGTTGATTCCATGTCTTTGGTATTGTGAATAGTGCTGCAATGAACATATGCATGCATTTGTCTTTATAACAGAAAAATTTATATTTCTTTGGGCATATATTCAGTAATGGGAGTGCAGGGTTAAATAGTATTTCTGTCTTTAGGTCTTTGAGGTATTGCCATATTGTCTTCCACATGGTTGAACTAATTTATACTCCACCAACAGTGAATTAGCATTACATTTTCTCCACAACCTTGTCAGCATATTTTATTTTCTGACATTTTAATATTCGCGATTCTGATTGGTGTGAGATGGTATCTCATTGTGGTTTTAATTTTCATTTCTCTAATGATCAGTGATGTTGAGCTTTGTTTCATATAATTATTGGCCACATGTATATCTTGAGAAGTGTCTGTTCACGTTCTTTGCCCACTTTTTAATGGGGTTGTTTGATTTTCCCTTGTAAATTTGTTTAAGTTCCTTATAGACACTGGATATAAGGTTTTTGTCAGATGCATAGATTTCAAATATTTTCTGCAATCTACTTGTCTGATTACTCTGATGATAGTTTCTTTTCTTGGGTAGAAGCTCTTCAATTAGATCCCATTCATCAATTTTTGCTTTTGTTGAAGATGCTTTTGGCATCTTTACCATGAAATCTTTACCTGTGTCTATGTCCTAAATGATTTTGCCTAGGATGTTTTCCAGGGTGTTTATAGTTTTCAGTTTTACATTTAAATCTTTAATCCAGCTTGAGTTAATTTTCGTATATGGTGTAAGAAAATCATATAGTTAGCCAGTTACCCCAGTGCCATTTTTTCAATAGATAATCCTTTCTCCATTGTTTGTCAGGTTTGCCCAAGATCAGATAGTTGTAGGAGTGTGTTCTTATTTCTGTTCCATTGGTCCACATGTCTTTTCTTGTATCAGTACCATAATGTTTGAATAACTGTAGGCCTGTAGGCTTGAAGTCAGGAATCACGATGCCTCCTGCTTTGTTCTTTTTTTGCTTATGATTGCCTTGTCTATTTCGGCCTTTTTTTGGTTTTCTGTTCCTGTGTTAGTTTGCTAAGAATAATGGCCTTGAGATCCATTAATGACTTTGCAAAGACATGATCTCATTCATTTTTATAGCTGCATAGTATCTCATAGTGTGTATGTATCACATTTTCTTTATCTAGTCTATCATTGATGGGCATTTAACTGATTTCATGTCTTCGCTAGTGTGAACCGCACTGCATTCTTCATAACAGAATTTTAAAACAGTTTTATTTTCTAGTTCTGTAAATAATATCAATGGCATTATAAGGACACATGCACATGAAAGTGTATTGCAGCACTGTTTACAATAGCAAAGACTTGGAACCAACCCAAATGTCCACTGATGATAGACTGGACAGGGAAAATGTGGCACATATATACTATGGAATACTAAGTTGCAGCCATAAAAAACGATGAGTTCCTGTCCTTTATAGGGACATGGATGAACCTGGAAACCATCATTCTCAGCAAACTGACACAAGAACAGAAAATCAAACACCGCATGTTCTCACTCATAGGCAGGTGTTGAACAGTGAGAACACATGGACACAGGGAGGGAAGCATCATACACTGAGGGGGGTACTAGGGGAGGGACAGCAGGGGGTGGGGATTTGGGGAGGGATAACATTGGGAGAAATGCCAGATATAGGTGATGGGGAGGAAGGCAGCAAACCACATTGCCATGTATGTACCTATGCAACAATCCTGCATGTTCTTCACATGTACCCCAAAACCTAAAACACAATAAAATATAAAGAATATCAATGGATCAATGGCAGTTTAATGTAAATTATACTGAATGTATTAATTGCTTTGGGAAGTATGGCTATTTTAATGATACTGATTCTTCCTATCCATGAACACAGAATTTGTCTCCATTCTTTTTGTCATCACTGATTTATTTGAGCAGTGATTTGTAGAGATTTTTTACCTCCCTTGTTATCTGTATTTCTAGGTATTTCTTTTTGTGGCAATTGTGAATGGGAGTTGATTCATAATTTTGCTCTCAGCTTGACTATTGTTGGTGTATAGGAATGCTAGGGATATTTACACATTGATTTTGAATCCTGAGACTTTGCTGATGTTACTTATCAGTTTAAGAAGGTTTTGGACTGAGATAATGAGGTTTTGTAGATATAGGATCATGTCACCTGCAAACAGGGATAGTTTTACTTTCTCCCTTGCTAGCTGAATCCTCTTTATTTATTTCTCTTGTCTGATTGCTCTGGCCAGAACTTCCAATACTACGTTATAGGAGTGATGATAGAGGCCAACCTTGTGTTGATTTTCAAGGGTGATGTTTCTAGATTTTAACCTTTCACTATGATGTTTCCTGTGTGTTTGTTATAAATGACATTTATTATTTGGAGGTATGTTTCTTCAATATCTAATTCATTGAGAGTTTTTAGGATGAAGGGATGTTGACTTCTCATGAAAGCCTTTTTTGCATCTATTCAGATAATCATGTGGTTTTGTTTTTGGTTTATGAGATTAATCACATTTATTGACTTGCATATGTTGAAACAACTTTGCATCCTGGGGATAAGGAACTCAACACTAAGAAATTTACCCAGCCGGGCACAGGGGCTCATGCCTGTAATCCCAGTACTTTGGGAGGCTGAGGCATGTGGATCACAAGGTCAGGAGTTCAAGACCAGCCTGACCAAGGCAGAGATTGTGGTGAGCCGAGAGTGCACCATTGCACTCCAGCCTGGGCGACACAGTGACTCTGTTTCAAAAAAAAGGAAAAAGAAAAATTAAAAAGACATTTACTCAAAACCATAAAATTACACGGAAATTAAAAACCTGCTCCTAAATGACTTTTGGGTAAATAATGATTAAGGTAGAAATCAAGCAGTTCTTTGAAACTAATGAGAACAAAGATACAATGTACCAGAATCTCTGGGACACAGTTAAGGCAGTGGTAAGTGTGAAATTTTTAGCACTAAATGCCCATGTCAAAAAGTTAGAAAGATATCAAGTTAATAACCAAATATCAAAACCAAAAGAACTGGAGACCCAAGAGCAACCAAATCCCAAAGGTAACAGAAGACAAGAAACCAAAATCAGAGTTGAACTGAAGGAGACAGAGACACAAAAACCCATTCAAAATATCAATGAATCCAGGAGCTGAGTTTTTGAGAAAAAAAAAAGTATATACTGATAGCTAGGCTAATAAACAAGAAAGAAGATTCAAATAAACTCAATCAGAAATGATAGGTGGATATTGCTACTGACCCTACAGAAATCAAACCATCAGAGAATATTATTAATACCTCTATGCACACAAACGAGAAGAAACAGACAAATTCCTGAATACATATAGCCTCTCACAACTAAAGCAGGTAGTAATAGAATCCCTGAGCAGATCAGTAATGAGTTCTGAAATTGAGGCAGTAATAAAGAGTCTACCAACCAATTAAAGCCCAGGACCAGACAGATTCACAGCTGAATACTACCAGATGTACAAAGAAGAGCTGGTACCATTCCTACTGAAAGTATTCCAAAAATTGAAAAGGAGGCACTCCTCCCTGACTCATTCTATGAGACCAGCATCATGCTGATACCAAAACTCTGGTAGAGATCCAACAAATAAAGAAAACTTCAGACCAATATCCTTAATGAACATCAATGCAAAAATCTTCAATGAAATACTGGCAAACAGAATGCAGAAGCACATCAAAAAGCTTACCCACTATGATCATTACCTGTATTCTTAATGTGCACGTTTACTCTTTTACACCACCATTATTCTGCATCTTCACACTTATCTTGTAACTTGCAACTACCTTGTGGTCCACCTCCAATGTAGTATTTTTGTATTTAGTCCACAGCATATATTCTCAGTGCACCATGATGTTGCTCATGTTATTCCAAAAACTGAAATATACTTTTATTGACTCCCTCTCATCTCCACAACTGACTCTTCTTTTCAGCTTTATTGAGGAAGTTGACAAATAAAAATGTCTATATTTAAGGTATACAATTTGATATTTTTGATACATGTATACATTGTGAAATAATCACCACTATCAAGCAGATTAACATACTTATTGTTTAAATCTCATCTTAATTTTATTCCCTTCTTAAATGTGTCCCTTCAAATGAAAATCTGCTAGGGGGTAAGAAATGCATTTTTTCCTTTTGTTCAGAGGAAGAGAAAAGTCAAATATTGGTGAGTGCTAGAAGTCACTACTATAATAGTGATATCATGCACTATTTGAAACAAGTCAGAACATTTAATGATTTGGGATTTTTATACTAAATTATAATGGTCATGTGAAAAAACTTCATAACCTAAGATAGTGAGCATCTTCTTTATGTGAAGATTTGATGCCTAAGCAGGATGTCTATCATTTATACCATATTTCTTCCAATTTTTAAATAAACACCAATTAACTCCAAAACAAATAAGAATAAAAGAACACTCCACATATTAACATAATAAATTGTATTTAGAAATTACTTCATAGAGAGGAAATTTTACTTTCCAATCAGGATTCTGTAATTGATTTTCTGTTTGCAGCACTGTAATGATAGATTAAAAAAAATGCTGCAAGTTCAATGTTTTCCTGAACAATTATTTATTTTAATTTCTTTAACCAAACACTTGAAAGATGTTTTGTATTTTGTTATATGAAAAATTTTTATTTTATGCAATATAGAATCTAAGCCATGGTTTTATTCTGATTAGAATTTCATACTTGCTAAAATGTATAGAATATGACAAATATGACAAAAGGTTTTCTTATGGTTTTAAATACATAGAGTGTTGAATAAAGTTGTAATGTAGAGTGAATGTTGACCAATGAGCTTCTTTATACTGGAGAACATCCACTTTAAAATTATGTGTTCATACTAGTGATATTAGTGGAAGATACTTGAAATCTAGAGTGTGGGAGATTAGGTCATATAGATGGACTAGGTTTAACTAAACAAAGTGTCATGGAACCAAACCCAGCCTCAGGTGAAATGGATTATAAGGGCAACTCATAGATTTCTTACTGTCAGGTACCACATTCCAAGTTCAAACCAGAGGAAAATAATGCATGCTTGATATATATGCTACAGAAATATAGCAACTAGAAAAGCTTATAAAGGAAACAATAATGAACTCTGTAGCCATTTTCTCAATTATCAGTACAATCTAGCAAACATACCAGTGCAACTTTCCATAACTGATTCTGAAAATAGTTTATATAATTGTGCTACAATTTTTATAGGTACATTTTCTGACATAGGCAAACCTCATTTTGATGAAAATAGACCCATTTTTACTATTAAGTATGAATTCTTGTGAATAAACTGAAGAAAATAGAAATTGTTTTCTTGTTCTCTGGACAGATCAATGAAAAGAATTTCTAATTAGCACATTTATTACTAAGCTTTTATTTCCTGAAAATAGACTTTCTTAAGTGAGTTAAACTTTCCTTAAATATTACTAGCTAAACTTGTACCATAAATATATGTAAACTGTTTTAAATTACAATATATTATTTTAAATAAGATCATATATCAAGCTTTACTTTCATGTAGTTTCATGAGCTGTAACATAATCTAGTATATTCTAGATATTACTAGGTCTGTGTCAGAATAAATAACAAACGCATTCTGCCTTCACTTTGTTTCCTCTCAGTGTCATGCCTAATCTCTGCTTCCCACTTCCATTTCACACTGACACAATCATGCTCATTCATAGAGACTTCCTGTTTGCTGTCAACAAATTGTTCCATAGTAAGTTTAAAGCATTTCATCAAAACCCACACCAATAAAAAGGCAAAGCATTAAGTATGCACTAAAATAAATATTATTAAAAATTAAAATTTAAAGAATTGTATAATTTGTTCAAGCTCATGAAGTAAATTCTAGTACCTATTTATTCTTTGAAAGTGAGTTACAGTTTATGTGATTGTAGTTTTTTGCTTAGGTGTAAGTTATTTTTGAATATCAAATATTTTTATTACACCCTTAGATTACATAGGAAGTAATTTGAATAAAGAATGCTTTAATAAATGTAATATGACTTTGAATTTTTCAGAATATTTTAACTTCCATGATCTTTTGATCTTCAAAATTAATAGTAAAGAAAAAAACAATCAAAATATAGATTATAACACATACAAGGAAATTAGCAATTGGAAAAATAAATAAATTGCTAAAATCTAATCTGCTGCTTGTAACCTATAATGGTGATCACCATTCAGCATGTATTTCACTAGACAATATTGGTTTCTTCTTTGGGTGCATAACTATTTCAAATAAAGAAGTGATTCCCCCCCCAAAAAAATGATTATACTGGGAAATTTTAATTCTGTCCTATATCACAACAAAGTATAATGGATTGTTATAAACTTAAATTTGATTTTGGAAATTATCTCACATATTATTTCACCAATTTTATAAATTGGTACATACCAAATTATGAATCTGGAATTTCAATCTAGATAAATCCAACAAAAATGCAGTGCTAGTTTTAGTATTTCACTAATTGTAGATCAAGAATGACTACAGTGCATTGTAAAAAATCAGTAAAATTCTCAACATTTTTGAAAAGAAAGCAAACTAAAAACACTAATATCTACTGGATATTTAGAAATATATTACTTATATAGTATAAAATTTTAAGTGATTTTCTTTGAGAACAATCTGTCCCATCCTGCTAACAGTTTTCTCCTTCCCTAAACTGCTGTTCTTATGCCATCACTGTAGTTTAAATGTATTTCTTATTCATAAAATAATTTCAAATATGATCCATAAATTGGTCTCCAAGTACAGTGACAGATGCATTGAAAAATTCATTCAATACAAACTTGTATTATGAATGAGAAACTGTGGGCTCACATTTTCTGTTTGCAGAATGTATTTACTACAGATGTAGTTTTTACTAGGTGGAAACTGAGTGTATTATGTGCCTGATTGCTTATTCTTTCATGGCTTTACATATCAGAATTCTTTTTATTTATTTAATTTTTTTATTTTTTATTTTTTTTTGAGACAGTGTCTCACTCTGTTGCCCAGTCTGGAGTGCATTGGTATAATCCTGCAAGCTTGATTCACTGCAACCTCCATCTCCTAGGTTCCAGCAATTCTCCTGCCTTAACCTCCTGAGTAGCTGGAATTACAGGCATGCACCACCACACCTATATAGTTTTTATATTTTTCATAGAGACGAGGTCTCCCCATGTTGGCCAGGCTGGTCTCTAACTCCTGACCTCAGGTGATCTGCTTGCTTCAGCCTCCCACAATTTTGAGATTACAGGCATCAGCCACCGCACCCAGCCCATAGTAGCATTATTTATAAAAGTGTCCCAAGAATAAGCATTCAATACACTTTGCTGTGACGTCAATCTGTGGCTTTTTCGAATAATTCACTTCAGCATTCCAAGAGTAGACAGATCCTGACCATGAAGTGAGAGCAGGAAAACATGTTTGAGTGTAGGTTTGTTGGTGGCAATTCAACCATATGTAACAAAGAACATCTATGGTATGCAGTCAAACCATATGAGACAACATGGAGGTGTTATTTTTGATACAATACAGCTATCGTTTAACTGATCTTTTATTTCTTTTCTGTTGATTGATTTTCAAACATTTATCTCCTACAGACAATACTTAAATAAACAATCTGATATGTCTCACTGTATACATATGCAAGAGTTTCTCTAGTGTATGTACCTAAAAGTCCTACTGCTGTTTAACAACATATATCTGTATATAAAAATTTGTTGTAGTAAATTCTACAGTTTTCTATACAATTGAAACAACATAATAGAAAGAAAAGTGACATATATCAGTGCTGGAGTGATGGAGCCCAGTCAACTTTTCCTTAGAAGCTTCTCATGCTTTTAAGTAACGTAATGTTTGTCATTTTCCTCTTCATTACATGCAGTCCATTTACAGTTGACAATATCTCATTCATTGCTGTTCACAGTTCAGTGACAGATATTAGCTGTCAATCACATAAAACTTTTGTTTAGTTGTCATTCTTCAGACATACAGATATGAAAATGATAGGACAGGCCAATAAATAAATGATGCAAGAAAACAACTCATTGGGCCTTTGGCTTTATTATGTGTAAAATAATTTGATTATTAAATTCCTCCATTCGATTAAATATTGTCATTGAATCTTTGGTGCTATACCTATTAAAAGGTGATTTTTATTTATCCCTTCTTTTTCTTGATCTTGCAACTTGCTCTAATATAAAGCAACAGTAATAATATTAAGAGGTTTCTAAGACTAATTTTCAGGAGGGATTGGAGCTTCAGCTCTTCCATTTTTGGAACCTGATGTCACCAGACAATGAAGATGATTACGATGAAAGACCATATGGAGAAAGGCCCATCTATTCTACCAAATCCACCCATTCCATTTCATCTTCTAGATAACCTCAGTGCATTAGTAAAGCCAGACAAGATTAGCAAAATCATCAAGGCAACCTATATAATCAGAAAAAAATACTAAGTCTTTGTTTTAATCCACTATACAACCATAGATAAATGCAATTCTCCCTTTTGGTATTATAGAAATTAAAGATAATATTTATCTGGTAATTTCATACATGCTTGTCTTGTTTTTATTAAAAAAATAATTCTATCTCTGGGTTATTTTTCTGTAACCCATAGCTTCCTTATCAAAATATCACATGTCAAAGAATTTTGTTACTTTTATTAATATTAAGCATTAATTACCATTATTTAAATATTTGTTATGAATAGCAACTTTACTCATTTTGCTCTTCAATTCATAAATTCTAAATCCCATTTTGAAAAATTATTAAATTGTATTGCTTAGTGTATTTTCATTTTAAACAACTTAAATATGCTCTTATATTGTTTGCTTTATTAGTAACAGCTTAGCTCCATTTTGGAACAATTAACCCACATGCAGATGTCACATTATAACATTGCTGTCACCATACACGACCCCTGCCTTTGTTTTGCTGATTTTAGGAAAGGTTCACTTTTATGTGGTACATTTCAAACATGTATGGAAATCCCAGTGGGCAACTGGAGTAAGTACCTTCAACATAGCCCCTTGGTTAAACTTGGTATATTTAGCAAATGGTATCCACAGAAGCTGACATTTAAGCATAATGAATTATGCATAAGTGAACAAGGCCCTTCTGGGTTGATGATAGCAGAGGTTTCACTTGTGGCTCAGTTTTGGAATTAAAATTACAAAGTAATTATAACCCTGCTCAGGCATTTACACACTGTCTTTTCAGACCAGATCTCAGTCTATTCAACAGGCACTATACCAAAGATCTATCACTACTATGCTAATGAAATAGAAATGCTCCTTTTTTTTTTTTTTTTTTTTTAAATCCAATGAGGAAATTCAGTGCTCCTGAAAAAGCTTGCCTGGTTATTAAAAGTTTCTTGTTTTTGTAATTCATCCAAGTGTTTAAAATCTTGAAGCACTGGAATAATGCTATGGCTTAAAATAAGAAACGATCCTCACCTGCCACTCTGAGGCTCAGCCAAAGTCAAGACTTGGCACAGCTATTTGCAGTCATGGGATTAGAAATGTCATCTAAGCTTATCATTGGCCACTGTTTACATGTGGTCTGGGAAACTGAAATGAATTATAACAATTACAAAAATTACTTTAGGTGAATGATTCTTCCCATTGAATAAGAAAGGAAACTAAAATTTAAATATTTTGTCAAATATTACACTGTTTAAAAGGACAGAATTATAAAATTGAACTGAAATCTATTCAATTCAAAACCATTGTTTCCCACCATGTTTTTTATTTCTGACATACTTTTAATTGCTTTAGTGTTTGATATATTTACCTGAGACATGTTGATTTAAAGGTATATTATAATTATGTTTGTGGCTCAAATATCCTATAAATGCATATTTATAGGTATTATAATATTAGGAAATACTTGGAAATAAAAATTTTAAAATTCTAAAATTATCTAATTTTATGTATGTGTTACATACATAAACATATTGTATGTGAGATGCTACTTCAATATTCAATACTTATTTTGATTTTAGAGATCTGTGACAAATTTTTATTTTTCCATGTCCAGTTAATAACTGCACAATGTAAATTACTCTGGTAGGAAAAACTATGAGGCAAAGGGAGTCAAAAAGTTTATCCTTACTTGTAAACCTCCCTCATAGTCAACAATGAAGCCTGAGAAATGAAATCCAGCATTTAAACTACTTAGAATTCCTTGGATCAAAGTAGGCAGATAGCTATTATTATAATTCAAAGCTCATAGGACTTTAATAAGAAATTTAATTGAAAATATATTTTAAATTAGATGTGCACTTTATAAGCTTGTTCAAAGTAGTGTAACATTTAATAACTTTAAAAGTATTTGTTAGTAAAATTGAAAATTACTTGTTTCAAAATATTTCACTCATCCTGGTTATAATTCAGTTGCATAACAAAGGCTGAAAGCTTTGTTCACAAAATCCTACATCCTACGTAAAGAATAATTTGCAGAAAACACCACCATATTACCCTAGAATAAAGAGACATTTAGGTTGGGCGTGGTGACTTGCTCCTGTAATCCTAACACTTTGGCAGGCCGAGGCAGGCAAATCACCTGAGGTCAGGAGTTCAAGACCAGCCTGGCCAGCATGGTGAAACAACGTTTCTACTAAAAATACAAAAATTAACTGGCCGTGATGGCATGTGCCTGTAATCCCAGCTACCTGGGAAGCTGAGGCAGGAGAATCGCTGGAACCCAGGAGCTGGAGGCTGCAGCAAGCGAAGATCACGCCACTGCACTTCAGCCTATGCGACAGAGTGAGACTCAATCTTAAAAAAATATACACATATTCCATATATACTAGGTACAAAGTTTAAGTATATTTTGTATCAATATGTAGAATTTAACTTAATAGCACTAACCCTGACACTTACAGAAAAGACTACTGAGTGATATTTTTGTGGAGCAAACTTGAATCACTTTTTAGATACTTTTTTAATAAATTACAAAAATATACAAAAAAGGGTGAATCAATTGCATTTATACTTCAAAAAGTCCTCATGTAAACACATTAATTTTGAGGAGACTTTCTTCTTACAGTCAGTCTTAGTTTGCCAAATTATCTCTTCAGCTCCTTGCCCAGAATAGGAATATTTTTTCCCCTAGAGGAAGAATCTCAAGATTCTATGAGCTCATTTGCTTATTCCCTCTGCAGAGCCAACAGGCATTTCCAGCATTAAAATAAAATTTAAGGAAATCATTTTTTCTTGTTTTACTGATCAGAATGTAAGCTTGGAACTTTCTGTTTTAACCCCTAACTGCATTAAGTGCATTTTAATATTGGAGCTTTGCATTTGTCTCCATTGGTCCCCAGCAGAATTCTTTTCCTATTCTGTTTCAGTCTATGACCTGACAACCTGTCTTGTATTCATTCGCTCTTATGCTATGTCCTGCCTCATCTCGCTTTAAGGAATTGGAAGTGTATCTTTACCCTAGATTAACAATATTGTTCAGGAAACTGATGGATATTTTTAAGTCCAATCACTCAATCTATTCTTTCATTATTTTCTTTTATATTTTTATTTAACTCTGATCACTTCTATAAACATAGATTTGTCTCAATAGTTGTTTTATATAACTTAAAATCTCACAAACTGATTGCTGATCTCATTTATTAAACAGTACTATCTTTAGATATATGTCATATAATGTATTGTGTAGGCACATGTACGTATATCACTATACGTATTACATGCATAAACACATACAGTATATGTGTTCATAGCAATAACTAACAATAATTGAATGGTTATTTTTACTGTATGCAGGCAACAACCTAAGCAATTTTTATATCCCATTGACAATGCAGGCATTATTTCACACATTTTACATATGAAGAAACCAGTGTACATGTCATTTGAATTACCTTAATATCATGCAGTTAGTAATTTAAAGAATAGAAATCCAACTCACACACACTGGATTTAAAAAAAAAAATTATTATACATACATATATTCTAAGAAAAATTTAGAATCCTTCAAGCCATACATTGAAGACGCTGTTCTATAGACTTGTCTTAGGAGATAAGATGTTTGCCTTTGTAGGCAAGGTTCCCAACAGTGCCTCAAGGGAACACAGTTCTCTCTCATCACACCACAATTTTCCTGCTGTCAGAGTTTAGCTAGTAAGCCAGAAGCGAAGATTGCTATAGGCAGCAATGAGGATTTCCTCTAGTTTAGTTATAAGGCTTCTCAGAAATGGGAATATGTTACATTACTTTACATATTCTTTACCTTTTAGGGAAGATTTGAGACTGTTAATTCAAGAGAAAAACCTGCTGCTTAACTCCCAGTGTCCACTGGGCTTAAACAATCTCCATAGGTATATAGCAATTTGAGTTTGGAGAACAGTAAAGATGAGTAATTGTGACTTAAGATATTTTTTTTCCTTAACACGAGTCTCTTTAGAAAATTATCTGAGTAATTTTATACTTTAAATATAATTATAACACTGTGTGGGAGCCACACTCTCATGGTATAATTTGTTTTCAATACAGGTATTTATGTTAATTTTGGAATTACTTTATTTAACATTCTAAACAAAAATGTACTATCTTCAAACATATTTGTAATACATAGATGACAAATGTTAATAGTTAACATTAAGAAAATCATACATATCACTGATATAATAGGTATTATGTAGACATTTACCAAAAATTCAAAATTTGAGTTCTGATTCTTAAGTATTTAATTTTTTGTCTTCCTCTGAATATAGCTATAGTTTTGGTACAAGTTTAGCATGAGATGATGATACCAGTTCCGTGGAGCAGGGGAGGCTCAGCTCCCCCAAGAGGATGTTCTTCCAGGCTCTTCATCTCTCAGTCACCCAAGAATGGGAAAGGGGATCACATTGGGCGTGGTAAGCGATTAAGTAAATATCAGACCCCAAAGAGTTTTGCAGAAAGTGATATATTTAGGCAGAGAAAGAAAAAGGTGAAATAAATAGAAAAGAGAAAAAGCAGCTTCCACAATATTGTGGAAGGGGATGCTGACATGGAGTCCAAAGAGGTGTGGAAGAAGGGGACTTTTAACCTGGGAAGAATTCCCGCCCCCTTCAGGTTTTCTGGGCCTATGAAAAGGGTTCCTTTAAACTTCTGCTGGAGTGATTGATCTTTGGTTCTTTGCTGAGCATGCCAAAGTTTAAACAAAGACCTCTAGTCCCCTGATGGAGAGGTTTGTGGGGGCGGGTATGGTGCTGGGAAGTTCTTGCCTTTGAAACTATGCCCCCTTATGGACCTAGGCAGAGAATACATTCCCTCAAAAAGCATACTATAATCCACAGTGTTCTGGATCTCAAATCATGTGGCAAGAATTTTCCAGATTTTTAAGGTGTCTTCTGGAGGGGTGTGTGCATGTGTGTGTATGTGTATGTGTGTGTATGTTTTTCATATATACATGTTCATTTACATATATACAATTATATTAAACCTTTACTTATAAAAATATGTTAATATACATTAAATGCATTTTAACACCATAAAGATGGTACTTTAAGCAAAATTATTTTTAAATTTCTAGCAGTATGTATTTGTATAACTACTCTACTTTTAACTATCCTCATATTATCTAACTATCCTCGAATAATACTATTATTCTTATACTCTACAATCTCCTCACAATAGCTTATTTTCAACTTTTATCATTTACTTTGAAAAGCATTTTTTCCTTTCTTTATGCATGCAAAAAAAACCAAGATATGTTTTTCCTTATAAGATAAATAAAAACTATTTTGTTTAAAATGTATTCCCCTTATCAAGTTGATAATTGTGCTATTTCATCTTATTTCCTTTTTTCATGCTTTCTGTTGGCAAAATAATGAATACTTTTGAGTGTCATTTCATTGAATGTAAAAATCCTACCTCTTGTTTTGACAGGTTCCCAATGGCTATTCTCACGAATTTGATTTAATGGTTCTCTTATTTTCTTGCAAGTTAATGTTGTAAATATGGCTAATATTTCTGAAGCAGTTGCAACAACTTCTACTTTATATGTTCTTATAAACATAAATAATCTATTTTGAATATTATAATCAAATTGCCAGTTATTTCAGAATTTTTCAAAAACATTTTATTAAATATTTACTGAAAGATTATTACATTTAAGAAGCAAATTATCTCTGCGAATAAATGCTGAATAATAGAATAATAGCTTGACATTTTTTTTCCTTCTAATAACTCCAAAATATTTTACTTTTTAGTGGACGGGTGGGCAGAGAAAACACTGGAATTCAATAGAGAAGTGACAGAAAACACCTAAGGCAAAGAAGAGAGAAGTAAGTTAGACTGCTTAGCTAGGATGGGCTGGGAGCCTGTAGAGGCTCTCTAATGCAGAGGAACAGTTAAAAAACAGTGACCCTTAGCATTCCACATTCCCACTGTGGATTTCTGCAATTCTAGCCACAGGTCAACTATTGAACCATGTAGGCCCTGAAATTAACGTAGGAGCTGTCTAGAAACTGCGCCACATTAGAGAGGGAACTCAAGCTAGGTCCCAAACAATGTCCAAATCTTAAGCAGCTACAGCAGGGCACCATTTTGAGAGCCTATGTCCACCAGACTGTATCCTTTCTTGAGGCTAAAAAGTCCTTGAATTTTCACATCCCTGGAGCCCCACTGACATCCCCTGCCACCACCAAGCACTGCTGGCTATTCTTGCCAGGTCTGAAGCACAAGCCAGTGGCAGCAATCTCACCATGCATTTTTAAGCCTCTTGAGGACAGGCTATCTAGCTCACAGTCACAACCTGGGATCAAAGCTCATATTCCTTAACCACATATTTATGGCCACTGCTACTTAAAGCCACCTCACCCATTTTAGCAGCAGGGCCAAAGTAAAACTACTATGATCCCTACTTGAGCATTAGACTTGGAGCATCCAACCGATGCCTACTACTGCCAGTGTCTACATGCACTACTGTGTACTACTGGGGGACCTAAGGCCAGATCTGCCTAGGTTGGCTCCACCTACTTAGTGCCCAAACACATTATCTAGGGGTCTGGAAATCCCCATGCACCATCCATCACTGTTGGCACCTGAGCACACCTGACACCCACCTGCACTCTTTATTTGTTGGCCTACATCACAGCTACTACCAAGTCCCACATGGACAGCTTGAGATCCAGAGTATTATCCAACCACTGCTGCTGCCATTGCTCCTGCCATATCTGCTGCCCAAAATCTTGAGTACCTACCAGCTACCTAGCCCATTGCCGCCACTGCTGATACCTATGTGAGCTGCCTGGAGGTTCAAGAATTGGTCTGCATAATCTCGCTAGCACTGATGCCAGCATACACTGCCCTGGGGCCCAAGGACAGACATGCTTGGCCCATACCTTCTATCTCTGGGGCTTAAGAACTGGCCTAAATTACTTCCCTGTCCTTAGCAAAACTTCACAAAAGTCTCCAATAAAATCTTCACAATAAGCCACTGAGGCAATCATAGTCTCTATTGCCACTGTTTATAGCAAAGTAAATCATATGGATAGTACACTAGAATCAAAGCCAAAGTGCTCTACCCAACCAATAGTATAGATACATCTTCAGTAAAAAGTCCTCTTCTATGAAAAGAAATTCAAAAAATTGGAATAAGTAATTGTTATGCCAGATACACAGACGACAATGTAAAGACACAAGAAACAGAATCAAGGAAATATCACTGTAAAGAACTCAGATAAAATGCCATTAAATCAGCAAAAGAAGTCTGTATATAATATTTCCAATTTACCAAAAGGATAGTTATCCTAAAAAAGAATCAAACAAAGATTCTGGAACTAAAGATGTCATTAAGTGAAATACAAAATACACTCAAAAGCTTCAACAATAAACTAGAACAAGTAGAAAAAAAATGAGACCATGAAGACAGGTCTTTTCAAATAATCTAGGCAGATAAAAATTAAGAAATAGGGATAAAAATAATAAATAAACCCGATGTGACATATAAAACACTGTAAAGCAATCAAATATTTAAATTGTTAGTGTCCCAGCAGGCAAAAAGAAAATTAAAGTAATAGAAAACTCACTTAATGAAATAATAGCTGAAAACTTCTCCACTCTAGAAGACATTTAGACACAGAGAGTTAAAAAAAAACACTGGTATATACAACATAAGTCTTCTTCACTGCACGTTATAGCCAAACTGTCCAAAGTATAAAATAAAGAGAGAATTTCACAAACTCAAAGAGAAAACTGACTCCTAACTTTTAGAGAACCCTCATCAGACTAACAGCAGATTTCTCAACAGAATTATTACAGGCCAGGAGAATACAAAATAATATATCCAATTTGATGAATGAAAAAGAAAACATTCTGTCAAGGATACTATACCCACTAAAATTATACATCAATGATCAAGAAACAAAATATTTCTCAGACAAATAAAAGCTGAGCAAATTCATCACCACCTAACTGGCTGGACAAGAAATTCTTAAGGGAGTACTGCACCTGGAAGCTAAAAGGCAATATATAGCATTGTGAAAACGAACAATTTTTTTTGAAGCAAAAGCAAAAAAAAAAAAAAAAAATCACTGATAGAGTAAATACTCAAAAGAGGAAGAGACAAGACTGAAATATTACGACTACAGAAAATCATCAAACAACGAGAGAGCAAGAAACATACAAAAACAATTAAAACAAACAAAAACAACAAAGATATTAAAAAAATAAACAATGGTGTATGTAGACTGAAAGAAAGGAGCTTAAAAAATGATACACCATGCAAATGGAAACCATAAATGACTAGGAGTAGCTACATGTCTACCAGATAAGCCATATTTGACTTAAAAAAATGTAACAGAGACACAGAAGTTTATTTATATAATGATAAAGAGATCAGTTTAGCAACAGGACATAACAATTATAAGCATACATGCAAGCAACACTAGAGCACCTAGATATATAAGGCAAATATTATTAGACCTAATGGGACAGATAAATTCCAATACAAAAATATTTGGGGAATTTGACATACCATTCTCAGCATTATAAAGTTCATCTAGAAAGATAATTAACAAAGCAATTTTGGCTTTAAACTACACTTTAGAACAAATAGATCTAATAGATATTTAAAGAACATTTTCGTCCAAAAACTGTAGAATCAACATTCTTCTCATTAGCGCATGGAACATTCTACAGGATAGACCACATGTTGAGCCATTAAGAAAGCCGCAACAAAATTTTAAAGATCAAAATATCAAATATCTTATTGGGCTATGATAGAATAAAACTAGTAATCAATAAAAAGAGGAATTTTGAAAACTATAAATATACAGGGAATTTGAACGAGATGCTTTTGAATGTCCATTGAGTCAAGGAAATAAAAGATGAGAAGAAAATCAAAAAGTGTATAAAGAAAAATAAAATTAAAAACACAACACATCACACTTGATGAGATACAACAAAACAGTGCTGAGAGGGAAATGTATAACAATAAAAGTTGAAAGATATTAACTAAACTGCCCAATGATGCATCTGAAGAAATCATAAAAACCTAGTAAATAAATAAAATAAATAAAAAGGATCAACAAATGAAAAGTCTGTTGTTGATAAGGATAACCAAATTAATAAATAACTAGCTAGACTAGCCAAGAAGAAAAGAGAGATGACTCAGGTAAATAATATCAGGAATGAAAAGAAAGCTATTAGATAGATAAAAAAGAAAAGATATTAGATAGATAAAAAAGAAAAGATATTAGATAAAAAAGAAAGATAAAAGATTATCAAAGACTATGTGAACAACAATATACACTAACAAACTGGAAATCATAGAGAAAATAAATTCCTGGAAACATACAATCTAACAATATCAAGAAGAAACTGAAAACTTAAACAAGCTAATAATCAGTAATGATATTAATCAGTAATAAAAAGTCTCCCAACAAAGAAAAGTCCAGGACCAGATGACTTCACTGCAGATTCCTAACAATCTTAGAAAGAAAAGCTAACACCAATTTTTCTCAAATTATTACAAAAATTTGAAGAGAAGAAAATTCTCCATAAATCATTTTATGAAGCCAGAATTGCCCTGATACCAAAACTACATAAGGATGCAACAATAACAACAGAAAAAGTGCAAGCCAATATCCCTGATGAACATAGAAATAAAAATTCTCAATACTGGGAAACAAAATCCAACAGCTCATCAAAAAGATAATACATTATGATCAAGTGATATTTATCTCAGAAATTCAAGGATTGTTTAACATACACAAAATAATAAATCCAAAACAACACATCGACAAAAAATGATTTTCTCAATAGATACGGAAAAAAAGCATTTCACAAATTTCGACATTCCATCATCATAAACACTCTCAACAAACTAGGCATGGTGAGAAAAATATCTCACCAAAATAAAGGCAATATATGAAAAACCCAAAACTAACATCATACTGAATGTGGGAAAGCTGAAAGTTTTTTCTGTAAAAACTGGAAGAAGACAAGGATGTTCATTTTTACCACTCATAGTACTGGAAATCCTAACTAAAACAATAAAAAGGAGAATGAAATAAAATATATTAAAATTGGAAGAAAGTCAAATTGCCCCTTTTTGCAGATAATTTTATATATATACCTAAATACTCTATCAAAAACTTAGATCTGATAAACTCAGAAATAAATGTTGTAGAACACAAAATCAACATACAAACATCAATGATGTTTCAATACACCAATAATAAACTAGCTGAGAAGTAACTGAAAAGGGAAATCAAATTTTAAAAACTATGAAAAAAATACCTAGCAATAAATTCAACCAAGGAGGTATAATACCTCTACAAGAAAAAAAAAACTATTAAAAAAAATTAAGATTACAATAACAAAGGGAAAGTTATCCTATGCTCATGGATTGGAAGAATTAACATATCCATACTGCCCAAAGCAATCTACAGATTCAACGCAATCCCTATCAAAATACCAATTGTCATTTATCTTACCATATAGAAAAAGAATTCTAAAATTTATAAGAAAAAGAAGCCCAAATAATCGAAATAATCTTGAGTAAGATGAACAAACCTGGAAGCATCACACTATTTGACCTCAAAATATTTTATAAGACTATAGTAATCAACAGCATGGTATTGGTGTAAAACCAGATACGTAGTACAATGGAACAGAATAGAGGACAGAAAAATAAATTCAAATATTTATAGTCACCTAAGAACATACACTGGGGAAAGGACAGTCTCTTCAATAAATGGTGCGGAGACAATTCAATATTCATATGCAGATAAATAAAACTGGGCCCCTATCATTGACTATATACAAAAATCAACTGACAATTGATTAAATACTTAAATATAAAACCTATGACCATAAACCTACTAGAGGAAAAATGAAAGAAATATCAGGACATTGGTCTAGGCAAAGATTTAATGGCTAAGACATCAAAAGCACAAACAAGAAAAACAAAAATAGACCATGGGATTACATTAAACTAAAAAAAACTTCTATCATCACAACCAGAAGAGCTAGACAACAAAGAACATATCAACCTCAAAGCTAGCAGAAAGTAAGAAATAACCAAAATCAGAGCTTAACTGAAGGAAATTGAGATGCAAAGAAAATCATGCAAAGATCAACAAATTCAGAATTTGGTTTTTAAAAGTAGTAATAAGTAGACAGCTAGATAGACTCATAAAGAAAAGGGAGAGAATATCGCTATAAACACCATAAGAAATTGCAATGGGGACATTATCACTGACCTCAAAGATATAATGATAATAGACATAAAATCAGAGATTACCATGGACACATTTAGGCAAACAAACTAGAAAACCAAGAAAAAACTGATTAGTTCCTGGAAACATACAACCTCCCAAGATTAAATGAAGAAGAAATTAATACCTGAACTGACCAAAAAATGAGTTCTAAAACTGAATCAGTAATACAAAGATTAACAACCAGGAAAACAAAAACAAAAACAAAAACAAAAACAGAACTAGATGAAATTGTTGCTGAAATCTATAATATCTATAAAGAGTTAGTACCGTCCTTACTGAAACTATTCCAAAAAATTAAGGATGAAGGACTTTTCTTTAACGCATTCCATAAGGCTAGCATCATCCCAATACCAAAATCTGGCAGAGACACAACAAGAAAAGTGATATCCCTAATGAACAGATGCAAAAATCCTCAACAAAATACTAGCAAACAGAATCCAACAGCATAGCAAAAAGCTAATACTCCACAATCAAGTAGACTTTATCCCTGAAATGCAAGGTTGGTTCAACATACGCAAATCAAAAAATGTGATTCATCAGGAAAGTTGAACTGAAAACAAAAATCACATGGTTATCTCAATAGAGGTAATACAAGCTTTTGAAAAAATTCAACAGCTCTTTATGTTAAAAATATTCAACAAACTAGGTATTAAAGGAATATATATCAAAATGAGAGCCCTCTATCAGACCCACAGTTAACATCATACTGAATGGGCAAAAATCTGAAAGCTTTACCTTTGAAAACTGGAACAAAACAAGAATGCCCTCTATCAGTACTCCTATTCAACATAGTACTGGAAGTCTTGGCCAGAGCAATCACTCACAAGAAATATATAAAAGGCAGCCGAGTGTGGTGGCTGACACCTGTAATCCAAGCACTTTGGAGGCCAAGGCAGGCAGATCACCTGAGGTCAGGAGTTCAAGACCAGCCTGACAATCAACATGGTGAAACCCGGTCTCAAAAAAAAAAAAAAATGAAAAAAAAAAAAAAAAGAAATATATAAAAGGCATCGGATAGGAAGGAAGGAAGTCAAACTATCCCTGTTTGAAGACAATATGATTCTACAACTAGAATACTACTTATGTCTCCCTCACAGCTTCTTGATTTAATAAATAGCCAAGTTTCAGTATAAAAAAACAATATACAAAAATCAGTAACTTTCCTATATATCAATAATATCTAAGCTGAGATCCAAATCATGAATACAATCCTATTCACAATAGCCAAAAAAGGAATAAAATAACTGAGAATACCACTAACCAAGGAGGTGAAAGATCTCTACAACGAGAATTATAAAACAATGCTCAATAAAATCAGAGATGACACAAGCAAATGGAAAAACATTCCATGCTCATGGATAGAAAGAATCAACTTTATTAAAATGGCCATGCTGTCCAAAGCAATTTATGAATTCAATGCTATCAAACTGCTAATGACATTATTCATAGAATTAGAAAAATAAATATTTTAAAATTCATATGGAAACTAAAAGAGCCTGAAGAATCACAGCAAGTCTAAGCAAAAAGAACAAAGCTGGGGGCATCATGTTATCTAACTTCAAACTATACTACAATGCTACAGTAACCAAAAGTGAGGGGTCCTAACACAAAAACAAATAAATGGAACAAAAGAGAAAGCCTAGAAATAATGACACATGCCTAAAACCATCTGATCTTTGACAAAGTAAACAAACATAAGCAATGAAAAAGGATGTCCTAATCAGTAAATTATGAAGGGGTTACTGGCTACCCATATGCAGAAAATTGAAACTGAACTCCTTCATTATGCCAAATACAAAAATTAACTCAAGATAGATTAACAACTTAAATGTAAAGCCTAAAACTATAAAAACCAGAAGATAATCTATAGAAAATATAGGACTTCATATAGATTACATGATGAAGACCCTCAAATCAATTGCTACAACAACAAAAATTGGCAACTGAGACCTAATTAACTAAAAAGCTTCTTCACAACAAAATATCAACAGAGAAAACAATGTATAGAATGGGAGCAACACAAAGGAATAAAAGGCTCCACCAATCGTCTCCCAAAAAAGAACACCCCCAGCATAGTCCACCTGGTTCAGGGAGCATCTCTGGGTGCTACAGGAGGGAGAACACAGCAATTGTGAAGCACTGAACTCAGTGCTGTTGTGTTAGAGTAGTAAGAAAAACCAGAATAAACTCAAATGGAACATGCCTATGAAGGGTGCATTAAAATCAGCTCTAGCAAGAGGAGAATTGTTGATCCCGATGGTAGGAACTTGAGCTTCTGCAAAACTTGGCATCAAAGGCTAAAGTGCTCTGTGTCTCCATGTAAACCTGAAAGACATTCTAGTACATAAAGACAATTCCTAGGAACATCCTAATGCTGAACTTAGCCCAGAGACAGTGGGCTGGGGAGCACTTAACCTATTGAGACACCAGGTGAATTAGTGAAGGGAGTGCTGGCATCAGCCATGCTCTAATCCCAGGCTACACAGCTCATAGCTCCAAAGGAGACCCTTCCTTCTACTTGAGGGGAGGAGAGGGAAGAGTGGGGAGGACTTTGTCTTGTGCCTTGGATACCAGGGCAGCCATAGTAGGAAAGGGCACTGATCAGATAAGTGAAGCCCTGTTCCTAGGCCCTAGCTGCCAGATGATATGTCTACACCCACACTGGGACAGAAGGGGACTCATTGCCTTGAAAGGAAAAAACTAGTCCTGGCAGCACATATCACCTGCTAACTGAAGAGCCTTTAGGTCCTGCACAATCAACAGTAATAGCCAGGTACTGTGCCGAGGGCCTTTGGTGAGCCTCTCAGACTTGTTGGCTTCAGGTGAGACTCAGCACATTACAACTGCGGGAAACAGTCTGGAAGTTACTCAAAAAACTACTAACAGAGCTACCATATAATCCAGCAATTGCACCGATAGGTGTATACCCAAAAGAAGAAACAATCAGTAGATCAGAGATGTCTGCATTGCTATGTTCATTGCAGCTCTGTTCACAATTGTCAACATTTGAAATCAACTTAAGTGCCCCTCAACAGATAAATGGATAAATATGGCACATATACCCAGTGGAGTACTATTCAGCCATAAAAACAATGAGATTCTGTCATTTGCAACAAAGTGGATGGAACTAAATAACATTATGCTATGTGAAATAAGATAGGCATAGAAAGACAAACATCATATGTTCTCACTTACGTGTGGTATCTAAAAATGAAAACAATTGAACTCATGGACATAGAGAGTAGAAAGATGGTTGGCTACCAGAATCTGGAAAGGGTACTTAAGGGAAGGGGCAGAGGTGGGGAGGGTAAATTGGCAAAAATAAAATAGAAAGAATGAATGAGACCTACTATTTGATAGCACAAAAAGGTGACTATCGTCAATAATTGTACATTTCAAAATAAATAATAGTGTAATTAGATTTTTTGTAATTCAAAGGATAAATGCTTGAGAGAATGATACCCCAATCTCCATGATGTGATTATTATGCATTGCATGCCTGTTAACATCTCATGTCTATTAAACATCTAATGTACCCCATAAATATATACAACTACTATGTACCCACAAAATTATTTTTTTTCAAAAAAGACACACAAAAAAATCACTGCACATCTCTCAGAATGGCTAAAATAAAAAATACTGTAAATATCAAATGCTGGTAAGAATGCCAGGAATCTAGGTCATTCATATATTATTGACAGAGCTCATTTATATATTAGTGATGAGAATGTAATATACCGACACTCTGGAAAACAGGCAATATCTTATAAAATCAAGCATGCAACTACTGTGTAACCCAGCAATTACACTATTCGGTATTTGTAACAAAACTACAATTGCATTAAATTCTAGGAAATTACGCTAAGTAAAAAAGCAAATCACAAAATGTTAAACTTTCTGTTAGATTTGTGACTGAAATATACTAAATTATTTTTAAATTTAAACTAAAATTTTATGTTGGAACTTTATAAATAAAAAAGCTTGTTTTCCAACTTTGATTTGATATTTTTACTTATAAAGAGGAGATTTGTAGGACTGCATGCCATTTTGTTACTTAAGGTTCTTATTCTTTAATACTTGAATGGACTTTTGTTATTCTCCATATTCATTCAATCTATATTTAAATTATCTAACAACTCAGCATAATTATAAACTGGGGTAACCTGCTGTGTCTTTGGAGAACATTGATATTGTTGAAAAGAACAATCTCTGATATTTCCTAGTTGGTTCCCAATTCAATCCCTAAGAATGCATATTTTATATACCACTTTTTTCAACCACCACCTGATCTATTGACTGTCCTCCTGGTATCCTTTATAACTAGTCTTTTATTTTATTCATAACGCATATCCCAAATTTAATAATTTATGTCTTCAAATTAGTGGCTTATCTGCTTGCCTCTGATGAGCTCAATTGAGGCCAAAACCATGTCTGGTTGCCTCCAAGTTGTATTCACAGCATCTAACTTGGATCATAGTACGTATTCAGTAGATACTTGCTGAAAAATTACTAAGCAAGTTCCTTTCCAAGGGAATGTTTTTCAAATAATTGGAAACACATTTTAGTTCCTGAATTTTTTTCTTCTTCAGGCTAATTTCCACCGAACTTCCTTATATGGCTTAGTTTTATAACCCTTTTCCACCTTAATTGCTTCCTGAATAGGTTTCAGGATATTTAAATGTCCATTATGTTGTGATTAGAAAACATAAATAAAATTTTTATTTAATTAATCTTTGTGTTTTCCCAGTCAAACACATCAAAATGTTAACAGTTGGATATTATTAAACTAAGAATTCATGCTCATTTTGAATATTTTTACGGCTATTAATTCTCATCTCCCTATTCTTTTATCTCTGTTACCTGATTGCTGATTGAGACTCAGACTTAATGATATTCCAAGGACATAAATCCAAGTCTTCTACACAATTTCAATAAAGGTGTGGTTTTTAATATTTTTCTGAAGAGTTTTAATACTCCACTTCAGAAACACATCACTGTGTGATAGTTAAGTTACATGGTGGATGCTTTAGATACTACATTTCAGATTCAACCATAACAAAACTTTAAAATATCTATTTTATAAGAGATTTCATTTGGATAAAAAAAATTCTACCAATCAATAAAGGAAACTGGTGTTTCCCCAAATTATTTTTTTGTATCATATATGAAGATAAATGGTTACAGATGTGTATTGTGGGGGTGCAGATATGGACTTGATGAATTTATATATAGAGCATCATAGGCATGTCCAGATATTTGCACCATCTAAGATGTCTTTCCTTTACTTGTATACAAATGGCAATCACCAGCATGAAATGAAGGTATTTGCAATAAACTATTTATTTCCATGTTGACAGAATATCTAAAGCAGACATAGGAAGGCTCTGTTTGTTATGGTGCTTTAATCTCTCCCCTCTTTGCAATTTACTAATATCATCCAAAACTCTTGAACAATAAAATAAGATGGGCATAGTGTTAACATTAGTGATGCACTTTAAAACTGATAATGCAATCAAACTCCATCTAGATTAATTCTTCCTAAGTAGAACTCTTACTTTACAATACTGAAAAGCCACTTCAGTCCTTCGCCACTAAGTCCTTTCTTACTTTCAAGATACTGGCTGTAAAATCATTCAAGGATAAATATCTAAAGACTATGGAACAATTAAAAGCATATTTAAAAAATGTAAGTGTTTTGATGAGTCATTTTAGAATGCTTTTTCATTATAATGAAGTTCTTGTACTTTTGTTTCTTTTTCTAATACACTTATAAATAATAACAAAAACACAGATACACACACACAAAATAACAAAGAACAACTTGAATTGTAATTTTGCGTTTAGTTACTCCTAATGATAAAACTGAGTGAACTAAAAATAAGAAGTTCATGTTCTAGTTCCTGCACACAACTTAGTGATAGATGAATAAATGGGTTTTTCTCTACTGAGCATAATGTCAGAAATGTATAAAATAGAGTTATTGCCAGAAGAAAGTAGAATGTTATTTAATCATGTTTCATAGGGAAAATAGAAGAGACAAAAAATAACATCAATTTAAATGAATACTCTAACTATTAATACTTAATCCACAAAAATTCTCATTTGTTTGTAACTAGCTGTCAGTTTCATACATAAATACTAAAGTTTGTGAAATTTTACTTATTTGTGTTCCTTTCAGCACAGGAAATTTAGACCAAATCATATTCATCTATGAATGAAATGGATATTTATAATTATATTAATGAAGCCTCTCAGTGCATTTCTCGTACCGTCATGAATCCGTTTACAGAAATTTGTTGCTCCTCAATTTTTTTCCAGTGATATTCATGCTATCCTCAGGATTTGTTTCATAAGACTACCACAAGTTGTACTTTCAGTTGAATTCAGTATATAACATTTTTAAATTTCTTCTCTTGCTTTGGCTTTCCATGTGGAGATCCTGCTTCTATTGCTACAGATTTCATTGCTTACTGTAAGACATCAAGATACTTAAGCACTAAGGAAAAGTCTGTATTTTCATTTTTCTCTCTTTTCTAAAAGATCGTCTGTCTAGTTTGCTTCTCATTACTCCTGAGTTTCATGAACACATATATTTTACAAGTCATCTCAGTAAAGAAATCAGTATTCACTCACATATTCTAGCAAATAGGAAGTGAGGAATTGTTTCTCAATTTTCTTTGTTTTTGTTTCATTTATTTATTTTTTATTTATATATATATTTTACTGCACTTAAGTTTCTGGCGTACATGTGCAGAACATGCAGGATTGTTGCATAGGTACATACATAGCAATGAGGTTTGCTGCCTCCATCCCCCCGTCATCTATGTCTGGCATTTCTCCCCATGTTATCCCTCCCCAACCTCCCTACCCCATGATGTAACTCCCCTAGTCCCCGCCAACAGACCCCAGTTGTGATGCTCCCCTCCCTATGTTCATGTGTTCTCACTGTTAACACTTGCCTATGAGTGAGAGCATTTGGTGTTTGATTTTCTGTTCTCGTGTCCATTTGCTGAGAATGATGGTTTCCAGATTCATCCATGTCCCTGCAAAGGACACAAACTCATCACTTTTTATGGCTGCACAGTATTCCGTGGTGTATATGTGCCACATTTTCCTTGTCCAGTCTATCATCCATGGGCATGTGGGTTGGTTCCAGGTCTTTGCTATTGTATACAGTGCCACAATGAACATATATGTGCATGTGTCTTTATAATGGAATGATTTATAATCCTTTGGATATACATCAAGTAATGGGATTGCTGGTTCAAATGAAATTTCTATTTCTAGGTCCTTGAGAAATCACCACACTATCTTCCACAATAGTTAAACTAATTTACACTCCCACCAACAGTGTAAAAGTGTTTCTATTTCTCCACATCCTCTCCAGCATCTGTTGTCTCTAGATTTTTTAAATTATTGCCATTCTAACTGGCATGAGATGGTATCTCAATGTGGTTTTGATTTGCATTTCTCTAATGACCAGTGACGATGAGCATTTTTTCACGTTTGTTGGCCTTATAGATGTCTTCTTTTGAAAAGTGTCTGTTCATGTCCTTTGCCCACTTTTGAATGGGTTTATTTGTTTTCTTCTTGTAAATCTGTTTTAGTTCTTTGTAGATGCTAGATAGTAGCCGTTTGTCAGATGGGTAGATTGCAAATTTTTTCCCCATTCTGTTGGTTGCCAGTTCACTCTAATGATTGTTTCTTTTGCTGTACAGAAGCTCTGGAGTTTAATTAGATCCCATTTGTCTATTTTGGCTTTCGTTCCCATTGCTTTTGGTGTTTTAGTCATGAAGTCCTTGCCTATGCCTATGTCCTGAATGGTTTTGCCTAGGTTTTCTTCTAGGGTTTTTATGGTGTTAAGTCTTATATTTAAGTCTTTAGTCCATCTGGAGTTAATTTTAGAGTAAGGTGTCAGGAAGGGGTCCAGTTTCTGCTTTCTGCACATGGCTAGCCAGTTTTCCGAACACCATTTATTAAACAGGGAATTGTTTCCTCATTGCTTGGTTTTGTCAGGTTTGTCAAAGGTCAGATGGTTGTAAATGTGTGGCATTGTCTCTGAGGCCTCTGTTCTGTTCCATTGGTCTATACCTCTGTTTTGGTACCAGTACCATGCTGTTTTGATTACTGTAGCCTTGTAGTATAGTTTGAAGTCAGGTAGCATGATGCCTCCAGCTTGGTTCTTTTTGCTTAGAATGTCTTGGCTGTGTGGGCTCTCTTTTGGTTCCATATGAAGTTTAAGGTGATTTTTTCCAGTTCTGTGAAAAAGGTCATAGGTAGCTTGATGGGGATAGCATTGAATCTATAAATTATATTGGGCAGTATAGCCATTTTCACAGTATTGATTCTTCCTAACCATTTGCATGAAATGTTTTTCCATCTGTTTGTGTCCTCTCTTGTTTCCTTGAGCAGTGGTTTGTAGTTCTCCCTGAAGAGGTAAATATATATATTTAAAAAATAGAAGTATGTTTTCTTCCCAAGATGGCAGATTGGAGGCAATGTCAGCATACCTCTGCTACTTTGAAGAAATGTATAGAGTAGAGATTTACACCATAAACTATTTTTCCAAGAAGTAATTCAGGAACTTAACAGGAATTTTGGGGGAATCCAAAGACCCTTTAAAAGTTTCAATACCTTAGTGAGGTATTTTTGGTGTTGAAGCTTTGGGGTGTTATTAAGTAGGTGGCAATTAGGGATGCTGGTAAGTTGGTGGACTTTTGCTCATTAATGTGTCTCCCTTATGTTTCTTTCCAGTTATAGCTGTGTTCCCTCTCAATGCTCTGAAAGTGTGGATTTCTCTCTCCCTTGAGTCCTGGACCTAGATCATGGCTTGGCATGCCTGGGATGTCCACTGCAGCTCTGGGATAATCTCAGTGTTTAGGTTCCTTCCCCAACTTGGAGAGAGCAGAGGAAGAGACCTTAGTAGTGGCTGAGGCCAAGGGTCTTTTGCTTGTATCCTGGGGGCTTTACCCCAGAGAAATTCATGTTAGCAATCACTCAGTACAATCAGCCCGGGATGGAGGGAGGGTCTGTGCTGTGGGCACAATTCAGGGGTTCCTTGTCTGGTGATGTGCAGTGAATGAGCAGTGAGGGGTGTGTGAGACACACAGAAGACGAACTGGTCTCCCCTCTTGGGTAGACTGCAGCTTCGAGTGGGAAGTGTGGCTAATATAGTTTGTCTCTTTGTTCCTTTGTTAGTCCAAGGGCAGTTCCACTACAAAGGCAGTGACACAAAGGCTTTAAGTTGCCCCTGGAGGCACTGTCCAGGGAGTCACTACACTGCTACTGGCTCAAAAACTCAGGTAGGCAGGTGGCTAGAAGCCCAGGTCTGGAAGACCTGCCAGGTGAGGAGATATGGGAATGGGCACCCACATAATAATCTGGTCACTTTTCTGTAGAAATACTGCAGAAAACTGGGGGCCTGCTTCAGTCCCTAGTCACCTTGAATTTTCTAGTGCCTTGAGGTATCACCAGTGAAGTCTGTGAAACAGCAAAGATTGCAACCTTTCCCTCCCTCTGGGATTTTCATCCTAGGGGCATACAGACCTGCTGTCAGCCTAAACACACCTAGAGGTAGTGGCCAGAGACTCCGCTTGGGAGGTCCCACCCAGTAAGAAGAAACAGGATTAGGGACCCACTTTAAAAAGTAGTCTGGCCAAATTTTTACAGAGTGGCTGTGCTGTGCTGGAGGACCATGTTTACCCAGAGTCAGCTAAGACTCTCAAAAGCCTGAAGATTGGAATGGTTAAGTTACCCAAACAACAAAGATGGCAGCTTTCCCCTCTTTCAAGGAGCTCTATTCCAGTGTGGTTTCAAATCTCTGTTGGTTGGAGAACACTGTCTGGGGCTGGATGGAGGCCCTGATTAGGTAGTCCTTCCCAGTGAGGAGGAACAGGATCAAAGACCTGCTTAAAAAAGCAATCTGGCCTTGTTTCCATAGAGCAGCTGTACTGTTCTGGGGTACTGCTTCCACCCCTGGTCAGCCTGGACTCTCCAAGGCTCAAAGGCTGGAAAGGCTAAGCCATCCAAACAGGAAAGATTGTGGCCCACCCCTATCCCTGGAAGCTCCATTTAAGAAAGGTGCAATGCTGCCACTAGTGGCAGGCTGGAATTCCAAGCCTGTGGTTCCTATCCTATGAGATGCTACAGTAGTGGGGCCTGCAGACTGTCACTGCTCAGCTCTCTGGATTTATCTTCTTTCCTCATTCTGCTGGACTTGCAGGTACTTTTGTCAGGAACCCTAGAATGCTCAGGTATTTAAGGCTCCCAGGTCTCCTTGTGTGCTTGAGTAGCTGCTGTGCCAAAACTGCGTGTAGCTCTGTGTGTTAGACTGAATTCCTTTGTGGAGTGGGTTCATGAGGGTATCTCCTAACCCACGGGTGGCAAAGATTGATGGGAGAAGCATGGGCTCCCGGGGATGCACATTCATTCACTACTTCTCTGTGTGGGGATAGTTCCCCTGGTTTCATGTCACTCCTGGGTGGACCATCATCCTGCCTTGTTTTCCTCTGTTCTCCGTGGGTCAAGTTGTTTTTCTTGGTTAGTCTCAAGTGAGTACCTTGAGGTTTCATTTGATGTATTAACTTGCAACTTCCATTCATTTTGATGACAGTCATACACACTAGCTGCTTCTAGTAAGCCACATAGGCCACAACACCCCATTTATGTAAATTTTGAACAAAAAATACTGTAAATTGCTTATGAGCACATAAATATCTGGTAAACTGTAAAATCATGTGTGGAAGGTATACACATCAACTTCTGAATAGCATTTACTTCTAACAAGAGACAATAGAAAGCTACATAGAGGAGGTGTTGCTTTGAAATGAAATATTACCAACTTCATTGGTAATATTTTGTTTTATGAAAGTAGATCTGGAGCAGATATGATTATATGTTATATATAAATATAGATGTCTTAAATATGTTATATATGTATTAAATTTTTATTTTTATATC
Organism: Cacajao melanocephalus; assembly: GCA_963573385.1. NCBI lineage: Eukaryota > Metazoa > Chordata > Mammalia > Primates > Pitheciidae > Cacajao > Cacajao melanocephalus. The sequence goes on along the minus strand of CAUYLG010047578.1, from coordinate 2,874 downwards.
TCTATTTCTTATGAAATATAGCATATATATTGGTTAAAATTGTAGGCTGTGGAACTAGACTTCAGGGGAATCAAAAACTTAGTTGCACCATTAATTATTATGTGTTCTTTGGCATTTTGTTCACTCTCTGATCCTCACTTTTCGCATTTGTAGTGTCATGTACCTCAAGGTTGTTCTGAGGGTTAGACAAGTTAGTACATATAAAGAACTTATAACAGAACTCAACACATAGTAAGTACTTATGTAAGTGTTGGCTGTTATTACAACTTTTAATATGTTTAAAATATTTTCCAATATACAAAGGAGAAAAGGATGACAAAAACAGATTTGTAGTCAAATTGATCTACAGATGGTCAACTAGTTAAAATTTCAAAAATTAAGAGGCTAATCCTGGCGTGGGGCCAGAGGATCACGGAAGCATGAAGAAGGCATACAGGCTTTTCAAGATCCAAAGAAGGCTTTCTAAAAGAGTTGATCACATTGCTGAGACTCGAAAGCCATAAATCCCACCATTACCAGACGAGATTTTGATCATTGCCTCAGTGGAGACTTGTTTCTATACTTTTCATTTACTTTAAACTCATTGATACAACATCAAAAATGCAGTGACCTGCTATTTTCTAAACAACGTTATTTGTCCACCTTAAAGTCCAAAGTGACCTCTGTTACACCGTTGTCTTCAAATGTTTCATAACATGAAATGAAAGTTTGCCAATATTTCTTGGAGGAAAAAAAAGAGATAAAATACAGACATCAACACAACAACTGACAATTTGTCAGGGCAGAGGTAAAATACTGTGAAGGCATTCAGTAAGGCCTCCAGCTTTTCAGGGAAAAGGGCTCAGCTGGAAACATACAAAAAACCTTTAAAAAATCATCAAAGCTATTGTGTGAACAGAATGACATTTATTTAAACAAAGAATTACAAACAGAATCTTGAGCTGTTTGTAATATGTGAGGATCTTGATCAAAATGCTTGAAGCAATAAGCATTACAATGACTTCACTGGAATGAAGAACAGACAACAGTTCTGCAGAGAGAAAAAAAACTATAGTCCAACCACTAACCTTATTCAATATTCCTTTTGATTTCATAATTCTTATTTCTTGAATTTAAGTTTTGAAAATAAACTGAATGTAACTGAGGGATAAAAGACTACACATTGGGTACAGTGTACACTGCTCAGGTGATGGGTACATCTAGATTTCAGAAATCACCACTAAAGAACTTACTCATGTAACCAAACACCACCTCTTCCCCAAAATCCTATTGAAATAAAAAGGAAGGGAGGAAGGGAGGGAGAGAGGGACAGAGGGAGGGAGGGAGGGAGGGAGGAATAATAAAGAAAGATAATTAAATAAAAAGTAATAATTTTCAAGAACCGTGGCTACTAACCTCAAAGCTAGAAGATCAAACCCTTTGAATGTATGTGTGCATAAAGTGTGCATAAATATGTTTGTATGAGAGAAATGCCTTTTCATCATACAAGCATCATTTTGTTGTTTTCTAAAAATTTATGAAGGTTTTTTGGAATGCCAAATATAATTTACCATAGAAAGAATGTTTCAAATGAAGGGTGTGTTTCCAAGCCAGCCAACCAAGATCAAATATTCTCTCCAGTGAATTTTAAAAGCTGATATGGTTTGGATCTGTGTCCCCACCCAAATCTTATGTAGAATTGTAATCTCTAATTTTGGAGGTGGGGCCTGCTGGAAGGTGATTGGGGGTGATTTCTCATGAATTGTTTAACACCATCCTCTTGGTACTGTTCTTCAGATGTTGAGTAAGTTATCCAGGAAATCTGGCTGTTTAAAAATGTGTGGTGCCCCCCCACCACCATGCTTCTGCTCACACCATGTAACATGACTGCTCCCACTTTGCCTTCTTCCATGAGTAAAAGCCCCCAAGGCCTCCGCAGAAACACAGGCCGCCTTGCTTTAGAACCATGAGCCAGCTAAACCCCTTTTCTTATGAAACACCCAGTCTGAGGTATTTCTTTAGAGCAGTGAGAGAATTGACTAATACAGAAGCCTAACAGTTATTAAAAATAATTTCACTTAGTCAGAAATCTCAGATTTGAATCCTGAATCTTTATATTATTGATGACTACTAATTCTTTTGCCTTATCCTTGAAATCCAGGAAATTGCACAATGCCAGTTTTTCTACTGACTGGTTCTTCTCACCCTATTCCTTTCCCTGGACTATCTTTCTCCTCCTATTATTTATTAATATGGTCAAGATCTAAAATTAACTTAGTACAGCATTAGTAAAGGCTGTGACAATTATCTGTAGCTTTGAGTGTGGGTAGGAAAGGTTGGTACCTGTGTATTAGCAATTCCAATGCAGTAGAAGTATTTAAATCATGGCTCCAACACTAACCAGCTCAGTGAATTGGACTAGTTCCTGAACATTTCAAAGCTTCAATTTCTTCAGGTAAAATGAATAGTATAATGGTGTCTATCTCAAAAAGTTGGATTACATGAGAAAATGCATGTAAACTGCTTAACATAGTGTCTGTCTGAAGTATGGTAATAATCAGTACACTATATATTATCAAATAATTTATATTATTCCCTATTAATATTAATGGAAATATTTTAATAAGAATTTTATTATATTCAAAAGGAAATGGGCAGGAGGTAAAGCAAGACGGTGAAATAGAAGGTTTCACCAATCATCCCCTGATGAAGACACTAATTTTAAAACTAACTACACCAATAAAAGAACCTTCATAGGCGGAGAGATCCAAAATGGCTGATTAACAACAGCCCAGGATTGTAGCTCCCAGTGAAAGCACAGAGAGCGAGTGGGCGCCGCAATTTCAGACGAATTTCTGTGGCCCACAAACTGGGAGATTCCCGGCGGAGGAGCCA
>CAUYLG010047577.1:0-13530 GCA_963573385.1 Cacajao melanocephalus | reverse complement strand
AGCTTCCCAAGGCTCAATGCATGCATATTTAAAGTAACTACTTAAGAAGAGGTCTAATGTAGGGCAGCTTTCTGAATGACTCCTAGTTATCTCTGCCCTTGGTATTCATACTTTTGTGTAATTCCCTCCCAGTGTACATGCGTGTGTGCTGAACCCAGTGACTTGCTTCTGACTAATAGAATACAGCAAGAATGATGGCATGTCATGTTTGAGATTAGGTTATAAAAGACTATGACTTCCCTTTCCCTAGTACTCTCTCTCCTGCTGATGCTCTTTCCTGCCCTCTACCTTGCTCACTCTGTCATGTTGTAAGATGCTCTATGGAGGGACCCATGTGGCAAAGAACTAAGCATAACCTCTGACCAACAGTCAGTGAGAAAGTGAGGCCTGCCAACAACCACGTGAGTGAGCTTGGAAGTGGATGCTTCCCGAGGTGAACCTTGAGATGAGACTACAACCCCAGCCTATACCTTGACTGCAGCTTATGAGAAACCCTAAAGAAAGGGCCCAATTAAGATGCCCAGATTCTTAGCACTCACACTGAGATACCATTTTAAGCCAAGTTTTAGAATAATTTTTTACCAAGCAAATAACATATCCAGAAACCTCTCCTAATATGGAATTTCAGGATTTGGCAATAAGGCTGGGTCATCAGGATGCAGTGGATACACTGAACAAATTTAAGTTCTGCATCAGTACCCATGCTAACCTTCCTTGTGAAGGAGTGGTGTTCTCAGTGATGGAAGTGTTACTATTGTGAGCTCCCAAACACTGTGGTCATGCCAGTTAGAGGTCAGCTTCAGACCTCTGCCATCTCTCTGCTGCTGCCTGTAATGTAACAAGGGCAAGGCAGTGGGAGTGCTCATATTTAGTGTGAGAGCAATAAGTGGGTACATAGTCTGGGGAGAATTTAAATACTATAAATAAAGTCAACTAAAACTCTAATTTCTGTTATCACCATGTACTGGAAATTCTAAACAATGTCAGGGCAACTCCTCCGCATCAGAGCAGACAGCCCTTACCACCGCCCCTTTGGTACATCACTGACTGCTATGACAAAGATTTTACAAATGGTTGGCAGAGCTAGACTCCCTGCTGTGCATAGCCTTCTTGATAACTCCATCTGCACTTTTTATGAAAAATTGGATCCTTACCCAACAGATGCCCCCACAGATCAGAGTAGCAAGAAAAAGCAGGAGGAACAGCTAAGGTAATGACAGCCTCAGGATCAAAGCAAATGAGACTCTTATGATTGACTTCCAGGAATACAGCAGTGTGGCATGCACAGAGTGACCACCCATGCTTACCTGTCAGAAGCAGTGTGCATTCTCATTTATTCAACAAATATTTATTGAGTGCTCAACTTGAGCCAGATACTGTTCTTGGAACAGGGAATCAGTAATGAACAGACACAAATAATTGCCTTTGTGAAGCTCATTTTCTAGTGGAAATAGACTGGCATAAATAAATTAACAAGTAAAATATATATCAGATAATGATAAATGCTATGAGGAAAAATGAAGCAGGGAATGAGGGAATGGAAACATGTCAAGATGGTTTATGTTATTTTAAGTACAGTGCTCAGGGAAGATTCAGGAAGTAGGGGATGTTTGAACAAAGACTCTTGAGAGAAGTGAGGGAGAGTCACGTGAGTGTCTAGAAAACACATATCCAGAAACCTTCCAGATAGAAGGATAATTGAGTCCAAAATCCCTGGCGGGGTAGTATTCTTGTTACTGTTATCTCAACAGCAACAAGGTTGAGAGGAGGGCTGGAGTGGAGTGAATATGCAGAGAGTAGTAGGAGATTGGGTGTAGGAGTGGACAATAACTTTTGTTTCTCTTCCCCTCCCAAATCTTCTATGAATTCCTGTCATCTGTGGCATCTGAAGTAGGAGCCTGCTGGCAAAGGATTCTGCAAAATGAAGTGCCCAGCCTTCCTACCTCAAGGACACGGAGGAGAGGACTGAGATGGGCAGGAAAAGTGCAAGATACTAACAAGCAATTCAGCACCTTCACTCTCCCCAACCTTCCCTTTTAGGATCTGAAAATAATAGCGTCAAAAATTCCTTCTAAGACCTTAAAACACTGACACAACCTGAAAGCATGAAACACTTGCCTTCAAGAACATGTGATTTCTAGTTCAATTCTACTGCTCAGCCTTGACTAGGCAGGCCCTTTAACCTCTCCGAATCTCCGTTTCGTAACCTGTCAAATGTCTCCATTTGTGGAGGTTCTAATTCTGGCTCCACCACCCACTAGTGAAATGAACAAGCACTGTTTTTCACTTCTCTGATCACTGATTTCCTGATCTCTAAAATGAGAATTGCACTGGTGACTTGAAGAAAAGAATAAAAATAGACTCCAAAATCGAAATAAGTAAAATACAAATGACAAGGCCTATGGTCCTCTTACTTTAGGAATTAAATGAGATAATAGGTGATACATATGCTGGCTCATAATTAGGTTCTCAGTGAATGCTAATTATTACAATTATCTACAAAAAAAATCAAGAAACTGGATTTCTTCACATTTCTTTCCCATCCTCACAGTCCTTGGTATTTATTGTCAGTGGTTCTACAATGTAGGACTTTTGTAAGTTACCTCTTCAAGAACTCGTGGGATTTACAAATTTTAATTTCCTCTTAAGTAAATTCTATCTGACACACTGTGGCCAGAACGTAAGAAAAGTAGAAATGCATGGCTGTCCATTCAGCTGTATGTCCACTGTCCAGATTCCTGAGCAGGAGCAGAAGTCAAGAGGCAGGAGTTACCACAGGAGGAGACCTTTCATAGATCGTTTAGATAAATTCACTCCATTACTTTCTCATTTATCCACCACTTGGCCTCCTGGTCTCACCTGAAAGGGCAACTGTAGGCAGCCGTCCCATTTTCTGAGGCTATTTCAGCAGAGTAAACCCAGCATGTAGGACTTGGCTGTCACCAAGCAACGTGAGGCCAAAGTCAGAGACAATCAGGAAAGGGGAGAGGAGAGCAGGCAGCCGCCATCCAGTCATCAACCACCCTGCTTCCCAGAGCCCCAGATGCAGCCCTGGGAGGAGTGAGAATACACACAGCGGGAGCCCATTTTCTCACTTCAACCCACCAGGGCAATTTCCTGAATGCAGCTAAAAATGATGCTGAAAGAAAAACTGCTGAAGAAGCGAGGGAGTAAATGAATGAGCGGATCCAAATATGAGTACCCTGAACTCTTGGCCAGAATGGAGAGTCACTGATTAAAGGTCATCTATTGATCCACAGCTGACACAGGAATGTGAAACACTCTTCACATGACCCTTTACTGTGACCGTGAAGAAACAAGCTGCAGGTGTCCTCCATCTGAACACGTTCTCAACAGCCACCAACTGCTAGATAAGCTACATGTGAATGATGCTTGCTCTTCCTACTCCTCCGTTAACCACTCTGTATTCATCAGGGTTCTCTAGGGTGTATGGGTATATGGATATATGGATAAATGAAAGGGAGTTTTTTAAGGAGAATTGACTCACACAATCACAAGGTAAAGTCCCATAATAGGCCGTCTGCAAATTGAGGAGCAAGGAAGCCAGTAGTCGATCAGTCCCAGTCCCAAAAGCTCAAAAGTAGGGAAGCCAACTGTGCAGCCTTCAGTCTGTGGCTAGAGGACCGAGAGCCCCTAGCAAACCACTAGTGTAAGTCCAAGAGTCCAACAGCCAAAGAATTTGGAGTCTGATATTTGAGGGCAGGAAGCAGCATGGAAGAAAGATGAAGGCCAGAAGGCTCAGCATGTCTGTTCCTCCCACCTTCTCCTGCCTGTTTTACTCCAGCCATGCTGGCAGCTCATTAGATGGTGCCCACCCACATTGAAGGTGGGTGTGCCTATCCCAGTCCACTGACTCAAATGTTAATCTCCTTTGGTAACACCCTCACAGACATCTGCAGGAACAATACTTTGCATCCTTCAATCCAATCAATACATTAACTTAATATTGACCATCACACACTCCAATTTTTCTTCGAGGAAGAACCAGGCATGTGGACAACAACTTCTCCACTTGTCCCTCTAAAATTCATATTCACTTAATTATTGATTTATCCATCCATCCAACTGTCATGCTGGACCCCTATTTACTTCATTAAGGATGGCACCAGGTTCAAGAGACTGAAGAAGAGACCTGAAGCCAACAAATTAAACATAGGTTTATTTAGGGGAACTTACAGGGTGGTCCAGTGGCAGTGGGTATGGCCACTTGTAAGAAACATGCAGTTTATATAGCGCTTTATCACCCTCCCCCCATCATCCATATGGCAATCCTAATTTATTTATTTATTTGTGTTTGTTTGTTGGTTGGTTGGTTGGAGATAGGATCTTGATCTGTCACCCAGGCTAGAGTGCAGTGGTGCAATCATAGCTTACTGCAGCCTCAACCTCCCGGGCTCAAGTGATCCTCCCACCTTAGCCTCCTGAGTAGCTGGGACTACAGGCATGTACTACCATGCCCAGTTTTTTGTGTTTTGTTTGTTTGTTTGTTTTTGAGACAGGGTCTCACTTTGTTGGCCAGGCTGATCTCAAACTCTCAAACTCCTGGACTCTAGTGATCTTCCCAGTGCAGCTCCCCGAGTGCTGGGATTGCAGGTATGAGGCACCGGTCCCAGCCCCTTTTTCTTACTTTCTTGCTGTCAGGTGCATCTGCCATACAGGGTCATTCTCCTGGAACGCCCAAGTTAACTTACTGCTTTCAGATATGTCAACCCCCACTCTGCATCCCTTTACTGGCCCCCACATTCTTAGCATACCTTTCTCCCACAATTCCCCTGGGGCCAGGTGTGCAGAGGAGCATTGCAGCCAAATAAGGCAGCTGGAATACAAACTACAACAACAAAAAAGAATAGTGACTATAATAACAATTGTAAAGCTTTTCCAAGTGCTTGGGAGTTGATCTTGAATGTGCCACAGCCGGCCCATGGTGGAGGAGAAAGGCAGCTCTCCACAGACCCAACCATCTGTTGTGTTTTAGAGATAGGCCACTGTCTGTGCCCAGTCAGTGAAGATGTTTGCTGCACACCATCTATGGGCAGAAGGTGAGATGTTTGGTGGGTACAAGAGAGGACAAGTTTACAGCACTAAATGGATCTCCCCTCCCCACCATGTTGCACCACATGAGGCTGGAGCAAGACACAAGGGGCACCCCAACATTCCACAATGAGAAGATGATCATCCCCACCCCCACCCCCCCGTGCAAGGGCAGATCAGGACTCACCATTCCAGAAGTATGAGGGGGAGCAGGGAACAAGATGGGTGTGACCCACTATCTCCCTCTAGGCCCTTCCCAATAGAGTGGAAAAATCAAACCACTGGGGCCTGGTTTGCCATTTCCAAAGCCGCATAATGATGTGCTCCCCAGTGGGCAGGTTCCACGGCAAGGGCAATAGCAGTTTACCTTGATCAGTGTGCACCCCACACCTATGCAGTTTCTCCATTTCCCCAAAGCTGGTAGCCACTTGGGCTCCCCACGACACTAGCTGTCCGACCAAAGGGCTCAGGATAGACACTAGCATGCCATACCATTAGTTGGGTGCCAACTGTAAAATGATGTCTTTCACGGCAGCAGTGAAAAGCTCATTGTCAGGATGTCAGTAACATTCAGCATAGACAGCATGCTTTGTCCCTAATTCCCAGAGGATATCCTGCAATTCCTCCATAGTCTGTCATTGCAGAGGAGACATAGGGAAGTCTCCCACATTTGGCCAGGCTGCCTTGCAGCCTGCAACCATTCAGCTAAGACTAGAAATGGTCTGATGTTCATTATTGAGGCCATAGAGGTGCTGCCTTAGGGCTGTGTGGCTTGCAATGGATTCCATTCTGCTCATCTTGAGTCCAGCAAGTACAACACCCTTTGCCCCATGTCCCACAGATGGAGAAATCACCCCATGTTAACTCTCTCCCCTTCTGCCTGAACCTATTTCCCACCTCCACAGATTACACAGCAGTATAGTCCTGCATTGTGGCATGCTGCTGCCTTTCAGGTGGGGGCACCTCTTGGGGGCCTACTCCCTGTAGGCACAGTTGGCTCACCTTCATCTTGGTGGTGACCACTGGGTGTGCAGAGGATACAGGAACCTCTATGCGCTCATCTCAGTCCTCGCTGTCCTCACTAGAGCTCTCTATGGAGTCCCAGAACAATTTAGTCATCATAGCCCTGACTCATTGCTGTGGCAGCCAGTGACACTTTGAACAGGCTACCTGACAAGCAAGGTCTTCATTTTGTCACCCTGTGCCCACAGGTGGGATAGCAAGATCTCTGACATTTCAGCCTGAACTAACCTGGCACCTCTTTCTAATCATATCTCATCCTGTAACTGATAAGCCCTCACCTGTGCTGCAAACTCAGCCTCCTTGGCTGTTCAGAGCATAGTCAGGAGCAGCCAGCCAACCACAGCTACCACAGTCTGGGCACTTTCCCCTAGTTGGATGCACCCCCTGCAACAGCTTTTCCGGACCCTTCAACGTTTCGGGGTATCCCTGTACTCATGTGTAGGGCCTCATCCATCAAAGACAGTGGCTATTGGGCCCCGCATAAATGTGGATGGCCAGCCTAGAATTTCCCCCATGGATTTCCCCTTCCCCAATCCCATCTTCTCGGCACTCATGTGATTTTCTCCAACATCCCGGCTAGCTCGCCAGTTGTCCGCTGGACCCATTAACCTCAGTAGGAAGGGCACCAGGTTCAAGAGGCTGAAAAAGAGACGCAAAGCCAGTGACAAAACATAGGGTTTATTTAGGGGGAACTTACAGGATGGTCCAGTGGCAGCAGGCTAAACAGGAGAATCACAACCACTTGAAAATAGCATGCAGTTTATATAGCACCTTTACTTATCACCAGCCTCCCAGCAACCTCCACGTGACAACCGTCATTTCTTAAGTCATTGCTGTCAGGTGTGTCTGCCATATAAGCTATGCTTAAGTTATTGCTATCAGGTGTGTCTGCCATAAGGGGTTATTCTCAGGGAATGCTTAAGTTACTGCTGTTACATGTGTCTACCATATACCAATGTGTAACTATTGAGTACATTCTATGCCTCAGCTAGGAACTGAAAATGTAGCAAGAACACGACCTCATTCAGCCCCAACCCTCAAGGAGCTCTTGTTTTGGGGAAAGAGACAAATAAGTTAATGCACAATTATAGCATACTATGATTAAGTATTGTGGGCAAGAAGGAAGTGGCGAAGGATGCCAGAAGGAAAGCATGAAAATCAGAAAGACACATGGGGAAACCTTCCAGGAAGAGCTTCACTGGAACTGAGTATAAAAGAATCTGGAGGAGTTAGCAAGTTGGAAAGGCAGTGGTGTGGGGGTGTTAGTGGTTAGCATCAGAGATGGGATTCTAGGGAAACAGCAAGGGGAAAGACGCAGTGTGAGTCCTGCAGGGAGCTCATCATGAACAGGAGTGTGGTGGAGATGAAGTTTGAGTCTGCAACTCAGAAAAAAGCCACAGGCTAGAGCCAGAGCCTTGTAAGTCCTCAGCCTCAAAGACCTTGCTGAAGCCATGGAAGGGAAAACTACTGCTTGTGGTGTGCAGTGTGAGACAGTTCAAGGATCAAGACCTGCAATGGATCTGATTGTTTCTTACGTCCTATTCAATTCCAGATGCCAAACTTCACCACACTAAAGCTTCCCTGCACTTTACCTGATATCTAGACCCTCCCTCACCCAGCTATACCATTTCCTGTCTCTACAATTTCTACTGTTGTCCCCAGTTGTCATTCATATAAAGGCAGAAGAATAAGGACTGTCAACTCTTTAGGCTTTTAAGTGACAGCAGGACTTTGGATACAATTCTGCTATAGAGAATTCTTTTATAGTAAGAATAATCATTTGCAATAGGTCTGGGTAATACATTGGTCATAGAAAGATGCTGATGGTTTTTATAAAAGAGAGCGTAAACTGTATTGTAACCTCTACATGTTGCTAATTAAGCATTTTCCACCAAGTCAGAGAGCAGACGGTTTCACCAACTTTACAATCTTTTGTTTCAGCATGGCCTTGGTAGGAATCCTGGCAGAAAATAAGTCTGTTGTTTTTCTTATTCATTGCTTACAGGGCAGACTTGATAGATAGTTCTCACTGAACTTTTTCAACTTAAGATTTCTGACTCCTTTTGGCCAGGGAAGCCCCAGGTTTGGCCTTCTGGACTTTGAGAGCATGTGAATTTATTTTTATTGGAATTCTTCTGAATAATCATTCTGCTGCTGCATATTGCAATTATCTGCCCAGTTTATCTTCTGCAAGGAGATGTTGCCTCTTGCTTTTTCTATTAAGGACTGGACACTTTCCTGTCCGTGATGGTGAAGGGCTCCCCAGTGCATCTTGTCCCTACTGAAACTTCCTAGCTCCATCGTCTTAGTAACACTGCCTTGGCAAGGAGATGCAGAGGACCTATGATGACATCGAGGGTCAGCTTCATGGGCGTATGACCTATGCATTCACTCAGGGCACTGCACTTAAAAAGGCAAAGAAAGGCCGGGCACCGGGGCTCATGCCTGTAATCCCAGCACTTTGGCAGGCCGAGACAGGTGGTTCACGAGGTCAAGAGATCGAGACCATCCCGGCCAACATGGTGAAACCCCATATCTACTAAAGATACAAAAATTAGCTGGGCATGGTGGCACGCACCTGTAGCCCCAGCTACTTTGGAGGCTGAGGCAAAAGAATCACTTGAACCCAGGAGGCAGAGGTTGCAGTAAGCCAAGATTGCACCACTGCATTCCAGCCGGGCAACAGAGAGAGACTCCATCTTAAAAAAAAAAAAAAAAGGAAAGGCAAAGACCCCATGCTTGGCTTAATGCTCTGCCATCACCACCTTGAAATCATTGATAATGTTTTCACAAGGGGTCCCAAATTTTCATTTTACCCTTGGCCTCATAATCGCTGTAGCCAGCCCTGTTGACGTTATAATCCCTTTTAACAACAAGAATCAACTTCAGTGTTCCATAAACACTGGTTTTTCAGCTGCAGCAAAGCCAGTTCATTTCTTCCTGCCATGAGTGCATGGCTGCATGCGCCTGGTAAACCAGATTTCAAAAGTGCAGAGGGCACAGGTACACCGAGAGAACATGGACAGACACATACCCACCCTCAGCTGAACACTGACAGGCACCACACTCAGCTTCTTTGTCAAACTTCAGCGCTGTTCAGAATAATAAAGGCAGAATTGTCAAGGCACTGTGAGTGTCCCCACAGCTGTGCCCAGCCCCAGGTGCAACCTCAATCAACCTAAGGGCTGTTCCCCAGAGAGTGGTACTTGAATGATTTAAAAAAAAAAAAAACTTACAAAATCACAATTCACAGCAATCTGAATCTGCTTTCAGGAAGTGTGAAAAGTGATGCCTGTTCAATTAGACCTTTTATTCATTTAAATGCAGTACTAAAAACCAGGTTGACAGAACAATGCGCTGTTTTTTTTCTTTTTAGTCCAAGAACACCTGGCTTGTTAGAAAAGCAACTCAGGAAGAGAAGAAGGCATCTCTCCAATTGTGGAGAGGTTTTATGCCTAATCTCTCTATTCATTTAGATTTTATCCAAAGGAGTAAAGCTGTTTTACTGGATTTCACTTGCAATCACATGATACTCAGTTGCCAGGGATATGAATATGCCTAAAAATCTAGCTACAGAAGAAAAGTAGATCTGGGTGCGTGTGTGCATGTATATACGTGTGTGTACATAAATGCATATATACATAATATTCATATATTTTTCAAATAGTGTACAATAATTTTGAAATACTGACTAAAGTTTTCTTAGTTAAAATATTTAAGCAGACCATTTTACAAATGAGGAAACTGAGGCACAGAGAGCATAAATAACTAAAATACCATGCTAAATTATAAAACCAGAAAGTGTAGTTCTAAACTAGACTCTAAGCATCTGTGCTCATACCTCTATAGTCTGCCACCTAAAGCATGAAATATCTGCCTTGAGAAAGCCAGAAAGATGAAAATATAAAGCCACCAAATAAATCATTTGGGGCAGGATTTAATGACTGGTCTTGTACAGAAAGTTAATCTTGTATAAAGTACCGTGCAAGTATAACACATTTCTGGGTTTTTGGGAGTTCTTTTGAGAAATTTTTCTGCCTTCCCAGACTTAACTCTCATTTATCTCCTTAACAAGATGTCCTCTTTCCCAGCTCCTGATACAGCTAGCATCCAGAATACAGTGATGATTATGAATGAATTTTTCAATAAATGAATCCATCAACCAATTAATCAGTTACCCAATAAGTGAGATAATAGCTACAGCGTTAAACTTATCTGGAGTTGAACAGTGCTTGATGTGGTTTATTGTTTGAATAATCCTTGATGGTCTCAGAGTATCGGGATAAGCTTGGAAGGTTTGTAGACTGGAGCTGCAGACCTAGCATGGATAAAATGGAGAAATAATATTGAGAAAGATAAACGCATTAGTCTTTAATGGTGTACCAAGGATATACCAAACTCAAGACTGTTCACATGATTTGACTCATTAATTCTCATGACAGTACATTTGATAGATGAAAAAATGGAGGCTTGACAAATAAAATTATTTGCCAAAAGTGATGCCAGCATATAGTGGAAAACTGAGGATGTGAGGCCAATCGTTTTAATCCCAAAGCTCTTTTCACTACCATCCAGTATTTCAGGGGTAAGTGCAGGAATGGAACAGGAGACAGGGAGGAGGAGAGACAAAGAATAAAGTGAATGTAAGATGAAATTTAGCCAAGAGAGAAGCTTTATCTGTGAACCTCGGTTTCTGCTCTAATTTGACCTAGAAATATCCAGGCAATTATTTTAATCCCCCAATTTCTTCAGCCGGGATTAACATAAGCATGACCCAGTTGTCACAATCCTCCTGACAAAAAAGTCAGTGCTGACATGCAATTAACTCGGGGCTTCACTGTGTGTTGGCTGAAGTTCCCGTAGGGAGGTAGCCTCCATGGAAGTTCTTTTTCACCTTCTGAGATGGAGGTAATTGCCCCTGTATGGGAAATTCTAGACCTTGGTGCCTTCAGGCAAAAATCTGGCCATTCATTTGCAGAGCCTTGGTACTGTCCTGGCAGCTGCAGATGTCCCCTTAGCAGTTGCAGCTGTCTGGTGGGACACCTGTTCTCCCTAATTGAAGGTGATGGGCAAGGGGCTGGTGAAGAAATACTGGCAGCAGCTCCTCTAATGTCTTGTGATTGGACAAAAACTCACAAGGAACCACATGTAAAGGAAATTCTGCCCACAGCAACATTTTTTTCAGAGAAGAACCAGCCTGGGATGCAGTAAATTACAAACACCCAATAGAATCTGATGATGGGCAGTAGAGAAACTCCTTTAGAAAAGAATTCCTAAGGAGAAACTATAAAGAAGGGAATAGTGCAATGCCCTCTCCATATTGGCAACACCTCACATTTTAAAATCTCCAGCATTCACAGTGGCTTTCTTCCTCTACCCTCCTCCCACTTTTTAGTAATTTGTTTAATGGACACTAAAAGCATGATGAGGAATGTAGTGTACCCAATTTATTACTACAGCTCATTTCATAGATAGCAAGCCTATACCTTAATGCTGCATTGAATATATAGGTTACATTTAAAGATCAATATCACTTGACTGCAATTTGATAAGTGCTTATAATTTAATTTTTAGTTATGACATTTACTTAATCAAAACTTTGGCATCGAGAGTCTATTCAAGTACAAAATGCAATAAGAGGATGTGGAAAAGAGTCAGAGGGAATCACAGGGTGAATATTCAGAAACTTAAATGCATGATTTACATTCACTATAACTTAAGTAAAAACTCTTATCTCTTATGTCTTTTAAGAAGCATTCAATAGCACTAACTAACCCAACACTTGTGGAAAACATAATAATTATTAACATTTTATATGCAGGGAATCTGGCAGAAGATAGGAACAATCCAGAAATGGTACCATTAATGTAAATAATGAGATTTAATTGTAAATGCCTTATTAACCAATTATATACAAATGATGTCTTCATATTGCATTATGATCTGATACTTTTAATCACTTTAAATATATTTTTAAGTGTAGTTTTTAATTAAAAAGTAAATCACACTCAGGAAAATTTAAAAGCAGCTTGGAAAGTGTTCTTAATCTATCTAAAAGTTACTCTAGGTATCTAACTTTATAACCTCAAGTAAAACTATTTTGTTATAAATGATCAAAAATTATTTTTGTCCTGCTGTCTGGAACTCCTGAATATGGCATAGTTTTCCTCATTTCATATTTTAAAGACATTGTGTCCTCCTAGTAAAGAGTTGTACAACCACACATGAAATCATTTATGTTGGTCCTTTCATTTGAAACTTTGGGCCTTTAGAAGATTATGGTTAAAGTAAGAAGAAAGAAAACAACTTACTTTTAAATCAATGATGAAAGATGAAAGACCAACACAGAATGTACAATATTTCAACTCAAACTTTTAAATGAGAGTGCCAAAAAAATGTACTCTTCACCTAAAAGACAGAAAAAGAGCATGGCCTTGCCATGCCAAGTAGAGAGGATTCTGGGGGCTTTTCTGGTGCTCCTTCCATTAGATCTGTCTTCTCTTTTCTTCCTTTTTCTCCAACATCTCAGGCATCAGCAACTTGCAGAAGAGAATTTCCCTCACTCAAATGAAATGTAGGGGAGTTAATCTGAGCACCCCAGCACTTCATAAATTATTTTTTGTGGACTCTTCCTTAGATTCAGGAAGGGGGCATGTGCCCCTTAGCCCCCCATACACACAAACACGCACACACACACATGTGCACATACAGAGAGAGAAAGAGAGAGCGAGCAAGGCAAGTAAGGAGAAAACTTCCTTGTGTGAATACAGTATTCTCCAAGAGGATACCTCCTCCTCTCTTCCAGGCCCCTTATCATACCCAGCTGGGAGAGGGCAAGCCTGAAGAGAGGCAGATGGCACCTGTAGATGGTGGTCCCATGAACAGAATGTTAGGCATTTTTGCTCTTAGCTTTAGGCCTTAACTGATTTCTGCATTTCTGAGCCAACTAAAAACATCCTACTCTACACTTAACATCAAACTCTTACCTTGAAAACAGCCTAAATGCTCATCTATGAGGAAATAAAAGAAAACAAAATTGACATTTTTTTAAATTGTACTTTAGGTTATGGGGTCCATGTGCAGATCATGCAGGACTGTGGCATAGGTATATACATGGCAATGTGGTTTTTTGCCTCCCTCCTCCCATCACCTATATCTGGCATTTCTCCCCATGTTATCCCTCCCCAAACTCTCCATCCCTCCACTGTGTCTCCCCTGCTCCCCCCAACAGACCCCAGGGTGTGATGCTTTCCTCCCTGTGTCCATGTGTTCTCACTGTTCAACAGCTACCTATGAGTGAGAACATACGGTGTTTGATTTTCTGTTCTTGTGTCAGTTTGCTGAGAATGATGGTTTCCAGATTTATCCATGTCCCTACAAAGGACACAAACTCATCGTTTTTTATGGCTGCATAATATTCCATGGTGTATATGTGGCACATTTTCCTTGTCCAGT
>CAUYLG010047576.1:0-16725 GCA_963573385.1 Cacajao melanocephalus | reverse complement strand
GAAGTTTTTTCTGTTTCTTAGTTTTCCTTTGGCGGACGCCCCTTCCCCGCACAGCTGGACCTTCCCGGTTCAGCTGTGCTTACTGTGAAACTCTCAGTCCTCAGCACTTCCAATTGCTGTTCTCCTTGTGGGGTTGGGACCTGCCGAGCTGGACTCAAAGGGCGCCCCGTCCTGTATACTCCGCGCTGAGAAGCGCCGTGCCGGGGCGCTGGCAAAACAGCCGTGCCGGCCAAAAAAGTCGCGCTGGCGACCTGTGTGGCTCCTCCGCCGGGAATCTCCCAGTCTGTGGGCAACAAAAACTCGTCTGAAAGTGCGGCGTCCACTTGCTCTCTGCGCTTTCACTGGAAGCTACAATCCTGAGCTGTTGTTAATCGGCCATCTTGAATCTCTCTCCCGTTTATGTTCCTTTCTAAACTGATTATTCTAGTTAGCATTTTGGCTAACCTTTTTTCAAAGTTCTTAGCTTCCTTACAATAGGTTAGAACACGCTTCTTTAGCTCAGAGAAGTTTGTTATTACCCACCTTCTGAAGTCTACTTCTGTCAATTCATCAAACTCATTCTCCATCCGGTTTTGTACCCTTGCTAGTGAGGAGCTGTGATCCCTTAAAGGAGAAGAGACATTCTGGGTTTTTTTTGGAGTTTCCAGTCTTTTTGCTCTGGTTTCTTCCCATCTTTGTGGATTTATCTTCCATTGGTCTTTGAGGTCGGTGACCTTTCGATGGGGTCTCTGAGTGGACATCCTTTTTGTTGATGTTAAAACTATTATTTCTTTCTGGTAGTTTTCCTTCTAACAGGCCCCTCTGCTGCACGTCTGCTGGAGTTTGCTGGAAGTCCACTCCAGACACTGCTTGCCTGGGAATCATCAGCGGTGACTGCAGAAGAGCAAAGATTGCTGCCTATTCCTTCCTTTGGTAGCTCCATCCCAGAGGGTTACCTGCCAGATGCCAGTCAGTGCTCTCTTGTATGAGGTGTCTGTCAGTCAGCCCCTATTGGGAAATGTCTCCCAGTCAGCATACATGGGGGTCAGGGAGCCACTTGAGGAAGCAGTCTGTTCCTTATCAGAGCTCGAATGCCGTATTGGAAGATCCGCTGCTCTCTTCAGAGCTGCCTGGCAGGGACATTTATGTCTGCTGAAGCTGTACCCACTGCCACTTTTCCCAAGTGTTCTGTCCCAGGAAGGTGGGGGCTTTATTTATAAGTCCCTGATGGGCTGCTGCCTTTTTTTCAGAGATGCTCTGCCCAGTGAGGACATCTATTAAGACAGTGCCTGCAGGTGCTGAGCTGTGTTGGGCTCCACACAGCTCACATTTCCTGGCAGCTTTGCTTGCACTGTGGGGTTAAACTGCCTGTCCAAGCCTCAGCAATGGCAGGTGCCCCTCCCTGCATTGAGCTCGTGCCTCCTTGAGCCTCAGCAATGGTGGATGCCCCTCCCCACACTGAGCTTGAAAGACCCAGGTCGAGCACAGACTGCTGTGCTGGCTGCAAGAATTTCAAGTCAGTGGATCTTAGCTTACTAAGTCTCCATGGGGGTGGGACCCACTGAGCCAGACCACTTGGCTACCTGGCTTCAGCTCCGTTTCCAGGGGAGTGAACAACTCTGTCTCACTGGCATTCCAGGGACCACTGGAATACAAAAAAAGAAAACTGCTCCAGCTAGCTCAGTTTCTGCCCAAACAGCCGCCCAGTTGTTTTGTGCTCGAAATCCAGGGCCTTGGTGGTTGTATAGGTACCAGAGGAAATCTCCTGGTCTGTGGGTTGTGAAGACTGTGGGAAAGGTTCAGTATCTGGGCCAGAGTGCAGGAAACAGTCCCTAATGGCTTCCCTTGGCTAGGAGCAGGAGTTCCGCAGCCCCTTCAGCTTCCTGGATGAGGCAATGCCCCACCCTGCTTTGGCTCACCCTCCTTGGGCTGCACCCACTGTCCAACCAGTCCCAATGAGATGAACCAGGTACCTTAGTTGGAAATGTGGAAATCACCCACCTTCTGCATCAATATCACTGGGAGCTGCACAGTGGAGCTGTTCCTATGCAGCCATCTTAATTTTTTTTTTTTTTTCCAAGACACACATCTTGCCCTGTCATTCAGGCTGGAGTACAGTGCTTCCTTGACTCAGGGGATCCTCCCACCTCAACCTGAGTAGCTGGGACTACAAGGGGCTAATTTTTACAATTTTCGTAGAGACAGGTTTCACTTTGTTGCCCAAGCTGGTCTCAAACTCCTGGCTCAAGCGATCCACCTACCTTGGCCTTCCATTGTGCTGGGATTATAGGCATGAGTCACCACACCTGACAGAGTAGCTTTTATATATTTTGACCACAGCAGTCATAAGAAATACGTTTATTCTAAAACATGCATACATAGATAAATGTGTTAATTCATAGTGAAAACAAAAGTCTTATGAAATACCCTTACTTTGTGTTATACATGCTACTTTCTATTCTAGTCCATTCTCTATTTCAGTTTTTAAAAAGCCAGTTGTGTCTGGCCTTTAAAAGTCAGTTGGGAGGCCGAGGCGGGTGAATCGTCTGAGGTCAGGAGTTCAAGACCAGCTTTCCCAACATGGTGAAAACCCATCTCTACAAAAAATACAAAAGTTAGCCAGACATGTTGGTGCACGCCTGTAGTCCCAGCTACTTGGGAGGCTGAGGCACAAGAATCACTTGAACCAGGGAAACGGAGGTTGCAGTGAGTCGAGATTATGCCACTGCACTCCAGCCTGGACAACAGAATGAGACTCTGTTTTTAAAAAAAACAAAAAAAAAAACAAAAAAAACACCTACTTGTATTTATATGTATATATACATATACATTTAAATGTATGTCTTTGTGTGTGTGTGTGCGTGTAAAATGCTAGCTACTAATAGTCCTCCAGAGCTCCTTTAGCTATTTATTTTGTTATTGCCATATTTTGTTTGGATTGCTAATTTTGCTTTATCAACTTAAGAAATTAATACTGACTTCTAATTGTGGTAGACAAGGATTTTGCTACCTTGCCCTGTGCTTTATTTCCCCACCTTCCATCCTCCTTGTATAGTAATGCTTAATCTTTTTTTAAAATAAATGAATATAGTTTTATGACTATGACTTATAAATGTCATTTCTCACAGAGCCAGGTAGTATATTCTATTTTCTTTCTCTTTATCTCTTTTTAATTTCCTTCTGGAGATAATTACCATATTTTTCCACTTGCATAGTGTACTACATTTCTGAATTTTTAATTTTTGAGACAGAGTCTCGCTCTGTTGCCCAGGCTGGAGTGCAGTGGCGTGATCTTGGCTCACTGCAACCTCTACCTTCTGGATTCAAATGATTCTTCTGCCTCAGCCTCCCAAGTAGCTGGGATTACAGGTGTGCACCACCATGCCAGGCTAATTTTTGTATTTTTAGTAGAGATAGGGTTTCATCATGTTGGCCAGGCTGGTTTCAAACTCCTAACCTCAGGTGATCCACCCTCCTTAGCCTCCCAAAGTGCTGGGATTATGGTGTGCCCGGCCTGAATTTTTTAATTTCTTAATTTTTTTTGCAAGCGCTCCAACAGCTGTCACATGCCTACAATTAGTGTTTTGCCCCCTAAAAGTTTATTATCGATAATTTGCCCACTTGCCTTTATCATGGAGACCTCGTGTCCAGAGCACTTCACCCTCCTGCTCTGGCCTTGGTGCCCCGGCCCACTGCACAGCTGTCATCGTGGAAACTTCTCTCACTGCTCTTTACATTGCCTCTTCCATTTTCTGGATCCCACTTCTCTCTCTCGGATCATGCCCTCATTTTGTTTCAACACGTTTTCAAGAAAGTTCTAAAGAAAGAGAACATGGGAGAAATATTTTTTGAGTGCATGCATGTCTTAAAAGGCCTTTGATTTACTCTCAATACTTGATTGATAAATTGGGCACAGATATATATATTGGAATTATTTCCCTCAGGATTTTGAAGATGTTACTGCTTGTCTCCTAGTCTTGCTGTTGAAAAAAATCAGATTCTTATTTCTTCATAATCTGTTTTTAAAAAATCATAGCAAATCTTTTTTAAGTTCTTCCAATGTACCAAGCACTGTTCTAACCATTCTGCATTATTTAATGTTTACATCACATCTCTAACTTGAACAGGGAGGAGACTGAGACATGGAGAGGTTAAGTAACATGGAAGCAGAGGTGGGTTGTTGACTGGATGCTTTGCTATTAAAGGACAGGGCGACTGGCCATTTAACTGGGGGCCTCCAAATGTGAGCATCTACTCTCCTCTCTGGGGGTCATCCTCCTGCCTGCCCCTGTTCTCAGAACAAAATACAAGTCTGGAGGAATCCTCAGGTTAGGTATGCAGGCTCTCAGTTACCCCTGATTCTCAGCCAGTACCTCAGAGTTTCTAGTGTCCTGGAGTCTTGAGTCTACCACTCAGTTTCTCCAGAAAACATCCTTCTGTTTTCCTACATGGAGAGGACAGTTTGCCGAAAAGATGAACGTGGAGCTAGCTCTACTCACAGACATGTAAGTCATCTTTTGGCCTTAGGCCTGCCTTCAGCCTCAGCACCACCTGATACTTCCAAGTCCAAACCTTTTGTGGATTCTACAGGATATACTGACTTCCTTTCTCACGTGCCCCTCTCAGTAGATATTCTAAGTTGTAGCTCATGCAGCCCTGGTCAGTGAGTTACCATTACCCCGGCTGTTTACATTTTTTAAAATTATGAAATATAAACATACAGGAATAGGAAATAAGATAACCATGTATTTACCACTCAGCTTTATCAATTATCTGAAGCAAATATTTCAAAATGATAAAAATGCATTATATATATGGTTGGTAATTCCTGTGTGTCCCTTTTCGAGCTCATTTCATCCCTCCCTGACAGTTATCAGCATCCTAAATTGGCATCTTTTCTCACCATTATACTATACTGTTTACTATACTATTGCTACAAATGTATACATCTATCAATAACATAGTTTTATATTTATAAACTTTATTAAAAATCATATGCATAGTCTTCTGCATTTTTCATTCAACTTGTGCTTTTGAGATTTGTATAGTTCATTTTCACTTATTTTAGCTTTATACAGTGTTCAGTTGTGTGACTTAACAGTGAATTTCACCATTCTGTGTCAATAGAATCAAGTTTTTGCTCTTACAACAGACATGCAGTGAATATTCCTGCACATTCCTCAGTATGCTTGTATAAAAATTTCTCTGCACAGTTTCCCTAAGTACACCAAGATACTGGTCTTCTCAGTCCTTGGAGTAGCAACAGAGAAACCTAGAGTCAGTAGAAGCCCTAAGCTAGTATCCTTTAGCCATGACCAATTTTATCCTTTTTTCCCCCCGAGTGGTACAGGAAAAAAATCATTATTTCTATGTAGGATTGCTGAATTAATTAAGGAGATGCACATCTTTACATATAATAGATATTGCCAAATTGTTCTCCAAAGTAGTTGTACCAGCTTATGCTCTTATCAATGTAGAGTTTTTTGTTTTTTGTTTTTTTTTTTAATAAATACTGAAACGAGGTACTGTAGTGATGGTTAAGAACATGGGCTTATTTCTTAATGACTACTGGATAAATAGTGAAATAAAGGCAGAAATAAAGATGTTCTTCGAAACCAATGAGAATGAAGACATAATGTACCAGAATCTCTGGAACACATTTAAAGCAGTGTGTAGAGGGAAATTTATAGCACTAAATGCCCACAAGAGAAGGGAGGAAAGATCTAAAATCAGCATCCTGGCATCACAATTAAAAGAACTAGAGGAGCATGAACAAACAAATTCGAAAGCCAGCAGAGGACAAGAAATAACTAAGATCAGAGCAGAACTGAAGGAGATAAAGACACAAAAAGCCCTTCAAAAAATCACTGAATCCAGAAGCTGGTTTTTTGAAAAAATCAACAAAATAGATAGATTGCTAGCCAAACTAATAAATTGGAAAAGAGAGAAGAATCAAATAGATGCAATAAAAAATGACAAAGGGGATATCACCACTGATCCCACAGAAATACAAACTACCATCAGATAATACTATAAATACTTCCATGCAAATAAAACAGAAAATCTAGAAGAAATGGATAAATTCCTGGACACTTATACTTTCTCAAGACTAACAAGGAAGTTGAATCCCTGAATAGACAAATAACAAGGTCTGAAATTGAGGCAACAATTAATAGCCTACCAACCAAAAAAAGTAGAGGACCAGAAGGGTTCACAGCTGAATTCCACCAGAGGTACAAAGAGGAGCTTGCACCATTCCTTCTGAAACTATTCCAAACAATAGAAAAAGAGGAAATCCTCCCTAACTCACTTTATGAGACCAACATCATCTTAATACCAAAACCTGGCAGAGACACAACTAAAAAAAGAAAATTTCAGGTCAGTATCCCTGATGAATGAACATTGATGTGAAAATCCTCAATAAAATACTGGCAAACTGAATCCAACAGCACATCAAAAAGCTTATTCATCATGATCAAGTCAACTTCATCCCTGGGATGCAAGGCTGGTTCAACATATGCAAATCAATAAACGTAATCCATTGCATAAACAGAACCAAAGTCAAAAACCACATGATTATCTCAATAGATGCAGAGAAGGCCTTCAACAAAATTCAACAGCCCTTTATGCTAAAAGCTCTCAATAAACTAGGTATTGATGGAACGTATCTCAAAATAATAAGAGCTATTTATGACAAACCCACAGCCAATATCATACTAAATGGGCAAAAACTGGAGGCATTCCCTTTGAAAACTGGCACAAGGCAAGGATGCCCTCTCTCACCACTCCTATTCAACATAGTATTGGAAGTTGTAGCCAAGGCAATCAGGCAAGAAGAAGAAATAAAGTGTATTCAATTAGGAAAAGAGGAAGTCAAATTATCTCTATTTGCAGATAACATGGTTGTATATTTAGAAGACCCCATTGTCACAGCTCAAAATCTCCTTAAGCTGATAAGCAACTTCATCAAAGTCTCAGGATACAAAATCAATGTGCAAAAACCACAAGCATTCCTATACACCAATAACACACAAACAGAGCCAAATCATGAATGAACTCCCATTCACAATTGCTACAAACAGAATAAAATGCCTAGGAATAAAACTAACACGGGATGTGAAGAACCTCTTCAAGGAGAACTACAAACCACGGCTCGAGGAAATAAGAGAGGACACAAACAGATGGAAAAACATTCCATGTTCATGGTTAGGAAGAATAAATATTGTGGAAATAACCATACTTCCCAAAGTAATTTATAGATTCAGTGGTATCCCCATCAAGCTACCATTGACTTTCTTCACAGAATTGAAAAAAAAAATACCTTAAATTTCATATGGAACTAAAAAAGAGTCCACACGGCCAAGACCATCCTAAGCCAAAAAGATCCCACATAGCCATGACCATCCTAAGCAAAAAAAAAAAAAAAAAGCTGGAGGCATCACCTACCTGACTTCAAACTATACTACAAGGTTACAGTAATCAAAACAGCATGGTACTGGTACCAAAACAGAGATATAGGTCAATGGAACAGAACAGAGGCCTCAGAAATAATGCCACACATCTACAACCATCTGATCCTTGACAAAACTGACAAAAACAAGCCATGGGGAAAAGATTCCCTATTAATAAATGGTATTGGGGAAACTAGCTAGCCATATGCAGAAAGCTGAAATTGGATCCCTTCCTTACACCTTACACAAAAATCAACTCAAGATGGATTAAAGATTTAAATGTAAGACCTAAAACCATAAAAACCCTAGAAGAAAACCTAGGCGATACCATTCAGGACATAGGCATGGGCAAGGACGTCATGACTAAAACACCAAAAGTAATGGCAACAAAAGCCAAAATAGACTAATGGGATCTAATTAAACGAAAAAGCTTCTGCACAGCAAAAGAAAATATCATCAGAGTGAACAAGGAACTTATAGAATGGGTGAAAATTTTTGCAGTCTACCCATCTGACAAAGGGCTAATATCCAGAATCTATGAAGAACTTAAACAAATTTGCAAGAAAAAAACCCCATCAAAAAGTGAGTGAAGGATATAAACAGACTCTTCTCAAAAAGAGACATTTATGTATTCAACAACATATGAAAAAAAGCTCACCATCACTGGTAATTAGAGAAATACAAATCAAAACCACAATGAGATACCATCTCATCCCAGTTCATTTAAAAAGTCAGGAGACAACAGATGCTGGAGAGGATGTGGAGAAATAGGAACGCTTTTACTCTGTTGCTGGGAATGTAAATTAGTTCAAGCTTGTGGAAGACAGTGTGGCAATTCCTCAAGGATCTAGAACTAGAAATACCATTTGACCCAGCAATCTCATTACTGGATATATACCCAAAGGATTATAAATCATTCTGTTATAGACACATCTGCACGTATGTTTATTGCGGCACTGTTCACAATACCAAAGACTTGGAACCAACTCAGATGCCCATCAGTGATAGACTGGTTAAAGAAAATGTGGCACATATATACCATGGAATACTATGCAGCCACAAAAAAGGATGAGTTCATATCCATTGCAGGGACATGAATGAAGCTGGAAACCATCATTCTCAGCAAACTATCACAGGAACAGAAAACCAAACACCACATGTTCTCACTCATAAGTGGCTGCTGAGCAGTGATAACACATGGACACAGGAAGGGGAACATCACACACTGGGGCCTGTCAGGCAGTGGGGGACTAGGAGAGGGATAGCATTAGGAGAAATACCTAATGTAGGTGACGGGGTGATGGATGCAGCAAACCACCATGGCATGTGTATAACTATGTAACAAACCTGCACGTTCTGCGTGTGTACTTCAGAACTTAAAGTATAATAATAATATAAAAAAGAACATGGGCTTTAGAGTTAGACTATGAGTTTGAAACTGACTCCACCTGCAAGCTCTGTGATCATGGACAGGTTTCTTGGACTTTGCCTTAGGTTTTTTTTTAATGTCAGAGGATTAGTGGACCATAGCTCTCTGTGACAACTACATAGCCACTTAACCTCTCCGACTCAATTTCTGCAAATGAACATTAGGAATAGTAAACCTGCCTACTTCCTGAGAATGTAGCAAGGATTAAATAATCGACTAAATAGGCAATAAGTAAACAGTGAGTTGAGTTGTGTTGCAATAAAACTAGATTTACAAGTTTGCCACCCTGCTCCAGAAAAATCTCTTATTCAGTGCAGATATTATACAAGACATTACTAAATGTGTGTATCATATAACATAAATTTATGTATAGAAGTATATATTTAACACATTAATATGTAAAGATGCAATATTACATAATATAAATTTATTCATTTATTTTTCTTGCTAGTCCCAGAGAAATTAGCTACCCTCATTCTTTTAATAACTAATGTTTCCTCCTGTATGCATTACTTATTCAGTCAGCAGATTTACTTATTAAACCTCTATATACTTCAGTAATTTAGAGTTTACTACATAACTTGTTCTATTTATAGATAGCCAATTTTTTTTAACTTCTGCTTTTGGTCTTTTCTTCTTTAACCTAACACTCTACTTTCTGAAGCAACGTATTATAAACCTAGCGTCTCCTGACATGATCACCTTTGTCTTAAGTTCACATCTCCCACCCTCCTTGCCCGGGACAAACAATTCTTATTCTCATAGGAATCTCCTATATGACATTGTCTCCAGCTGATTTGCATTCCATCAATCAGATGTTATCTACTTTTTAAATTAGTCATTTTTCTAGGTACTGAAGATGCAGATGTGAACCAGTTACTCTGAAAATAGGGCATCCAAAACAGAGCCTAGATGTGGCCTGGCTCACTGGGAGGTCCCATGGGATGACTCTCTGTCTCTTAGTCTGTGCATTATGCTTTTAGTGATGGAACTTGACATCATGCTGCCTTTTTGCCTTTTCTTTCATCCCCCTAAACCAAGGCTCTTATTATTTTAAGAAGTTTAGCAGATATTAGGCCCCACATTTTCTTCAAATGAGAATAGCTAGGCTCATAGTAGTAAGAAACTTACCTAAAGGCAGAGCTGAGAATCAAATCCAGATTTTATAACTTCCAAGTCCAGAATTCTTTCTAACATTTCATGCTTCCTCCATACCCAAAACAGACTGCCTGGTCAAACTTTATATGATTCTAAAACAGTCTCTACCAATGAAACACTAATGAAGAATTGACCACATGCAAAGACAATGGGGCTTAAAGTACAACCTCTGACAGATATCCAAAGACTTGTAAAGTTCACATGCCTTTGGAATAAGTACATGTCTCCCTATGTTTGGACAAGCCACTCTCCTTCCTGGTAAAGGTGTTAGAGCTAAAATGGTAACACACAGCACTTTAGGTCCCAAGGCAAATGCCTCACCCCCATGGCCTACTTGCTAGGTTAGTGAAAGGTCTCTTGGCCTAGACTCTAGACCTGGGGTGGACTTCCTTCTGCACATACTAGGTGTTCCCAATATGTGAAGGGCCACAAATAGAATAATAATACTGTTAACATAGACTAATAACAGACATTTATTGAAAGTTTATCGTGTGTCAGGCACTGAATTATTTAGTATATTATTTAATCCTCACAACATTCTTACGAGGTAGGTACCATTCTAATGTTCATTTGGATAAATAGTCAGAAAGTTGAGCAACTCACCTACAGTCAGCTAGCAGACAATAGAGAAGTGCTGTCAAGAAGCGCTTGGAACCCCTGTGCTATACTTGCCAACTTGTCCAAAACCAGTGAGCATTATCCTTTCCAGTCACAAATCTCTTTTACTGCTTCAGGGATATGAAAATTAGAAAATCCTCCTACTCTAGGTGGATCAAAGAAAAAACCATTTATCTGGTCCCAAAATTCAAAGCATCACAAAAGCCTTTATATTTCTGATACTCCAGAAAATATTTATACTTGACACCTTCATGTTTGAATAGTCCTTTAAAATATTTCCATTTTATGTATATATCTAGGTCTATATCAATCTATAACTACATAGACGAGCCATTTCTAAATGTATTTACCTTCTAGTTATTGGTCTTACTACTGCACTGAAATTTTCCTTGACAAGTTACAAACGGCCTTATAATTAGTAAATGAATGGTTAGTTTTCTACGTTTATTTGACATACCTGCATATGGAGACTGTTAAATAATTCCTGATTTTAATTTTTATTTCCTTCTTCATAATGTCTTCCTTTTTCACAGGTTTATCGCATAGAAAAAGTCTTTTGGAAACTGTACAATGCTATTAAAATACTAGAATTATTGTGGCTAATGGGAGGCTAGAATAAAATGAGATCTATGTGAAAAGTTGAAGAAAAATTTTAGTACCTGTAAACACGCTTGTTATTTTTTTGTGTGTGAAATGAAAATATTCTTGTCGATTAAATATTTCTTCTTTTCAAGCATGGTTCTTGACTTAGACCCATGCTGTTCCTTCCAGAAGCCAGTGGTTTAGGCTTGTGGCCATGTTTCATGAGCTAGGAATGTCCAGGCAGCAGGAGTAATCTCTGGTGTTCTCTTCTAGGTATTTACCTTGCTGTGGATTGCTGACTGGATGGTCCATCACTTCTGGAGGAAAGGAAAGGACCCGGATAGTTTCTCCATCCCCTACCTAACAGCACTGGGTGATCTGCTCGGGACAGCTCTGTTAGCCTTAAGTTTTCATTTTCTTTGGCTTATTGGAGATCGAGATGGAGACGTTGGAGACTAATAAATCCTACAAACTGTGTCAAATTACCAAGGAGGAAGATACACTACAACCACTTATGGCTCTTTTTCAAAACTCTTAAATTAGTAGTTTGACTTTTGCCAGGGTAATCGTCAGTTGGCCCTGATCCGATTAAATGGCCTTAACTTTTTTTTTTAAAGGAATTTTTGTCAAAACCATAATGAACAGTATTTGTGCTGCTTTTCATAGAATAAATAATTTGACATAGACATAGATATAAACTCCAGCTCTGAAATTAATTAGGAAAGAATATAGGATGTTTACAGTGAATAATTTTAAAACCACAAACATAGCAAATGTACTTTATTATTAAATTTCTAATGCAGGATTAGAAGAAGCAGAGCTCTTAGCCTTTGTTGTCTCACAGATGTGCTGTGTCCCAGGCATACTATAAAATGAAGGGTGCCCAACCAAGCTTTGAATCGTTTTAACATTGCCCACCTCTGTGCTAGCTGAGGATAAATTTACCAATTGCTCCTGTTTACACTGACCTAAATATGTTTTGCTGAGCATAAGATAAACTCACTTTTACCTCCGTCTAAAATTACCCTGTGCCAATGCCAATTCAATTTCAGTTCTGCAAGTTCTTCTCAGGCTAATTGTTAAACATAGAGTGATCTCCAGAAATCTTTAAGGAAAGCACTGGGTCATGTTTTGATCATTGATTTGTTGGAAGAATGTTGATGTGTTTTAGAAAATGTAATCTTCAAAAACAGAAGATAACCTGAGATGCATTTGTAGAGACAAGATGGTGTGAGAAATTGTGTGTGTGTGTGTGTGTGTGTGTGTGTGTGTGTGTGTGTGAGAGAGAGAGAGAGAGAGAGACTTCTGATGAAGAACTAAATCTTGGATTGCTGATAGCAAAGATCATAGTGCTGTTAGAATATCAGCAATATAGAGTTATTCTTAAACATTTTATTGATATGTTTTTGTCATTGGTTCAAAAATTTTGCTACTGACCAGAGTTTACTATCTGTTACCTATTTTCTTCTTCTTCTTTTTTTTTTTTTTTTGAGATGGGGTCTTGCTCTGTCACCCAGGCTGGAATGCGGTGGTGCAATCTTGGCTCACTGCAACCTCCACCTCCTGGGTTCAAGTGATTCTCCTGCCTCAGCCTTCTGAGTAGCTGGGATTACAGGAACGCACCACTGCGCCCAGCTAATTTGTTACCTACACTCTAATTAATCATTTCTTTAAAAAAAAAAAAAACTATTTAATCAAGATAAGAAATTTGAAATGAGCAAGTGATTCATTTGCTTTTTTAAAGAAGCCTGTGACTTACCATTTTAAAAAAAGTTGGTGGATTACCTCAATTATTTTTCATGCTTAAACATATCCATTTGTACAGGCTTATTTCTGCATGGGACCCTATCATATATACTGTATTTCTCAAATATTTTTCTAAAACTCTGGCCTGTATTCTAAACAGTTGACCAACACCGTATTCAATAGGTAACCATTTTCAAAGCACATGTGGTTCATTTTTTAAAATTCAGTGCAATCTCTCAAGACCATTAGATATTTAATAATTTAAGCTGATAAGGGTATCAAATTGCACATGAACTTTGATCATCATGATTTAAGTTGTACGTTTGTGTTATTATATAAATATTAGGTTGTTTATAAGTACATTGGGAAAAGTATTCTTGTTAAGCTCTTTTAAATGAGGGGGCTGTGGTTTAGAGTTATATATTTTTGCTTATTTTTAAAACTGAATTATTCCATTCTTCTGCCTTATAATGAAACTTTTAAGGCAGAGAACTGAACTAATTATAGAATTTCTCCCTTGGAGAGTTATAATGTCACATAGTGAACATCCTTATAAAAGAAAGAATAAGTTGATGAATATTTAGCTGCAAAGATTTTTTACTTTAAAAATCCATGAATAATAATATCTTTGATTTTATTGTAAAGCATTTGTAAATTACTTATTTACATTTGGGCTGTATGATTCATAAACATTTACATTTCCCACTGATTTCTATTTTGCTTTTTTTAACAAAAAACATACAGTGCAAACTACATTTTAAAAGCATTAATCAACAACTTTAGTCTGTTGTATTACACATTCCAGTGCATATTCAAATACACAATATTATTTAATTCTCACAATAGTACCTGCAAAATATGTCAGATGGGTATTCTTATCTCTATTTTTACAGCAGAGGAAACTGACGTTCAGAGAACTTACATTTCTAAGGTTGTGCAGCTGCAAAATGACCAAATTGTGAAATCTCTAACATCCAGGTTTTCATAATGCCAGTACTCTTTCTATGACATGTTTATGACCCTCCAAATGTACCAAGACTATCTAACTAATTAACTGAAAGGAAGCCAACTGGAAAAGTAGGATTTTTAAAAGTGCAATAGAGTGTTACTACATCTTTTCGATTTCAGACAGAGAAACCTCCATTTATTATATCCTGATGGTGAGTATTGCCAGCTCTAAATTATTCATATTTCTAAGACCAAGGAAAATACAGGTAAATGAATATTTTGAAATAAAAAACAATGCCTTAATTCATAGAATCTATCATTGCTACCACCTTGCCCAGGGCTGGCCGTTTGCCGTAAATGCTGGTAAATAAATATAATGACTGATAGAGTTCTGTCTCGTTTTTCTTTTGCTACCCAGCCTTGGTTAGAGCAACCAAATGTCTGTCTAAAAGGCATGTAATAGGAGAAAAAAAAAATTAGTCACCAATCGCTGATTATAAAAGGGATGTAGATTCCTTTAAGTTATTACTGACCTTTTGAAAGCCTTCCCATACATATGCAACAGATAAAATGACTCATTTACCCACAACAATCATCTATTATCAGTCTTAAGTAATATTAGTTCACTGTATTTATTTTTATACAACATTAAAACTTCTGCTTTCCAAACTTCTTCTTTTCACTAATTTATCAGCCACTTTATTTTTTTTTCACCAGCCACTTTATTTATACACAGATAACTCTTTGAAAAACATTTTCCTTTCTTGCCCACCATTTTTTTCTTTCAAAAATAAAGTTTCTTAGAACCTGATAAAATGGAAACTTATAGTAATATATCTTCTGGGAGATATCAAAAATTCCACACCATAGACTATCAATGATGTAGCCAAATAAAGACCATTTAAAAAAATCTTTCAATAACTAGGCTTCCTTGCCTTTTATCTGTGGTATAGTGTGCCCATTTATAATGGGCTTCTGCCATCTTCAAATTGTTGTAAACTCAACTAAGAATAAAATCTAAGAAATAATCACCCAGTCTTGTTATACTTGCTTCTTGATGAACTAGACAACATCAAGCCAGTGTGGAAATCTCCCAGAAGAGACTGGGGTAATTTATGTATACATATGATATTTACAAATTATAATAAATTGGGCTTTGACCATATCTAGACCTCCAACGCATTGCTTTACCACTTTTGACTGTCAAATACTCTCCTCATTTCCTCACTTCTCTCATTATCCAACTTAAATTGCTTGGTTCATCAATCCATACATCCAACAACTGCCTCTCTCATGTTGGCAGGAAGGAACACAAACTCTGGATAAACACATCTATGTTTTGCCTGTACCTGAGTGCTTAATATGGCTCATGAAAACCACACAACTCCTCTGGACAGATCTTTAAGTTTATAACCTCAGACATCAAGTTAACCCTCAATTGCCCAGCAACCTACTCTGTTTCTCCAATGACTTCACTTTCTGAGAGACAGGTCTTTGTCCCCAGCACTTTACTGAAAGCAAACTTGTTGTCAACCTAAATAGCAAACAGAGAAAGTTTCTAAAAGAAAATGATTTTCAGGAATAGGCACTGCAACAGGAATGCATGTGACACATCGTTCCCATTGCATAGTGAGTCTTCTCACTGCATATGAACTACCTGCATATTCAGGGAGGTAAAGGAAGAAAGAGATATTTTAGAGAAGGATTACTTAATTATTTTGAGATCTTTATCCTTGGCTACAAGGATCCATAACAAGCATGATGCCAGTCTGAGGTTGCACAGGCATTTGCTGGGCAGATATTCTCACAGAAGTATTTTTTGAGTGTAAGGTTACTATGGTCTTTATACAAGGTTGTGGTTTTTGCAGAGTTGTTTGTGATGGTTTTTGTTATCAGGCATTTACACATGAGAAACCTTTCTTCATGGCCTTCTCTGGCTCTATTTGTCAGAGTTTTATTAACAGAAATGACTCTATTATGTTTCTGACAACTTTCACATTTCTCCCTTTTGATCAAGATATTTCTCCAGAAGCATCACACTGATCAGTCATCCTGTATTTAGGTGTTGATATCCCTTGGTGCTTCAATGGGCCTGTCTTGGGTTGCTGATCTGGTCCTATGTTAGAGGAAGTGAATGGTAGCCAGCAGTCAATGCCAAAACCCTTTTATCCACATTTGAGCAACAAGGGGGGTTTGAAGGGAGTGGATGTCAGGGTAAGTGTATCTGGAGTCCATTATTAAGTTCAATTTTTTCTGAGCCATAGTTGTTTGCTGTTACCTCAAAGTGCTGGGCCAGCATTGTTCTGTTAGGAATTCTATTTCTACAAAAATTTAACAAGTAATAGTGCAAAGTTTAAAAAGGAAATAATAGTAATGTGAAAATCCCAGTTTGCATAATGGTTTTGAGCTGTGAATCTAGGCTTAAAGGCAACTAATTGGAGAGAGATCCAAGATGGCCGATTAACAACAGCTCAGGATTGTAGCTCCCAGTGAAAGCGCAGAGAGCGAGTGGATGCCGCACTTTCGGACGAATTTTTGTTGCCCACAGACTAGGAGATTCCTGGCGGAGGAGCCACACGGGTCTCCAGTGCGACTTTTTTGGCTGGCGCGGCTATTTTGCCGGCGCCCTGGCACGGCGCTTCTCGGCGCGGAGTATACGGGACGGGGTGCCCTTTGAGTCTGGCTCGGCTGGTCCCATCCCCACAAGAACAGCAATTGGAAGCGCTGAGGACTGAGAGTTTCACAGTAAGCACAGCTGAACCGGGAAGGTCCAGCTGTGCGGGGAAGGGGCGTCCGCCAAAGGAAAACTAAGAA
>CAUYLG010047574.1:0-23398 GCA_963573385.1 Cacajao melanocephalus | reverse complement strand
ATGATCACCATTCTAACTGGCATCAGATGGTATCTCATTGTGGTTTTAATTTGCCTTTCTCTAATGACCAGTGATGATGAGCTTTTTTACAAATGTTGTTAGCCACATAAATGTCTTCTTTTGAGAAGTGTCTGTTCATATACTTCATCCACTTTTTGATGGAGTTTTTTTTTCTTATAAATTTATGTTCTCCATAGATTCTGGATATTAACCTTTTATCAGATGGATAGATTGCAAAACTTTCTTCCATTCTGTAAGTTGCCTATTCACTCTGATGATAGTTTCTTTTGCTGTGCAGAAGCTCCTAAGTTTAATTAGATCCCATTTGTCAATTTTGGCTTTTGTTCCCATTGCTTTTGGTGTTTTAACCATGAAGTCTTTGCCCATGCCTATGTCCTGAATGGTATTGCCTGTGTTTTCTTCTAGAGTTTTTATGGTTTTAGGTCTTATGTTTAAATCTTTAATACACCTTGAGTTAATTTTTGTATAAGGTGTAAGAAAGGCATCCAGTTTCAGTTTTCTGCATATAGCTACGCAGTTTTCCCAATACTATTTATTAAACAAGAAATCCTTTCCCCATTGCTTGTTTTTGTCAGGTTTGTCAAAAATCAGTTGGTTGCAGATGTGTGGCATCATTTCAGAGGACTCTGCTCTGTTCCATCTGTATATATATTTGTTTTGGTACCAGTACCATGCTCTCTTGTTTACTGTAGCCTTGCAGTATAGTTTGAAGTCAGGTAGCATGATGCCTCCAGCTTTGTTTTTGCTTAGGATTGTCTTGGCTATACGGGTTCTTTTTTGGTTCATATTAAATTTAAAGTAGTTTTTTTCTAATTCTGTGAAGAAAGTCAATGGTAGCTTGATGGGAAGAGCATTGAATCTATAAATTACTTTGGGCATTTTGGTCATTTTCACAACATTGATTCTTTCTATCCATGAGCATGGAATGTTTTTCCATTTGTTGGTGTCCTTTCTTATTTCCTCGAGTAGTGGTTTGTAGTTCTCTTTGAAGAGGTCCTTCACATCCCTTGTAAGTTTTATTCCTAGCTATTTTATTCTTTTTGTAGCAATTGTAAATGAGAATTCACTTATTATTTGGTCCTCTGTTTGTCTATTATTGGGGTATAGAAATGCTTGTGATTTTTACACATTCATTGTGTATCATAAGACTTTGCTGAAGTTTCTTATTAGCTTATGGAGATTCTGGGCTGAGACAATGGGGTCTTCTAAACGTATAATCATGTCATCTGCAAACAGAGACAATTTGACTTCCCCTATTCTTATTTGAATACCCTTCATTTCTTTTTCTCACCTGACTGCCCTTGCCAGAAATTCCAATACTATGTTGAATAGGAGCGGTGAGAATAGGCATCCTTGTCTTGTGCCAGTTTTCAAAGAGAATGCTTCCAGCTTTTGCCCATTTAGTATGATATTGGCTGTGCGTTCATCATAAATAGCTCTTATTACTTTGAGATACATTGCATCAATATCTAGTTTATTGAGTGTTTTTAGCATTTAAGGGGTGTTGAATTTTATTGAAGGCCTTTTCTGCATCTACTGAGATAATTTGTGGTTTTTGTCACTGGTTCTGTTTATGTGATGGATTACGCTTACTGATTTGCATATGTTGAACCAGCCTTGCATTCCAGGAATGAAGCCAACTTGATTGTGGTGGGTAAGTTATTTGATGTGATGCTGGATTCCATTTGCCAGTATTTTACTGATAATTTCCGCATCAATGTTCTTCATGGATATTGGCCTGAAATTTTCTTTTTTAGTTGTGTCTCTGCCATGTTTAGGTATAAGGATGATACTGGCCTCATAAAATGATTTAGGGAAGATTCCCTCTTTTTCTATTGTTTAGAATAGTTTCAGATGGAATGTTAACAACTCCTCTTTGTACCTCTGGTAGAACTCAGCTGTGAATCCATCTAGTCCTGGGATTTTTTTGGTTGGTAGGCTATTAATTACTGCCTCAATTTCAGAATTTGTTATTGGTCTATTCAGGGATTCAATTTCTTCCTGGTTTAGTCTTGGGAGGGCATACGTGCCCAGGAATTTAGCCATTTCTTCTAGATTTTCTAGTTTATTTGTAGAGGTGTTTATAGTATCATCTAATGGTAACTTGTATTTCTGTGGGATCCATGGTGATATTCCCGTTATCATTTCTTGTCTCTTTTCTTCTTTATTAGTCTGGCTACCAGTCCATCTATTTAGTTAATTTTTTCAAAAAAAAAAAAAAACAGCTCCTGTATTCATTGATTTTTTTGAAGGGTCATTCGTGTCTCTATCTCCTTCAGTTCCACTCTGATATTAGTTACTTCTTGTCGTCTGCTAGCTTTTGAGTTTGTCTGCTCTTGCTTTTCTTGTTGGTTGTTTTTGTTTTTGTTTTTGTTTTTGAGATGGAGTCTTGCTCTGTCTCCCAGGCTGGAAAAGCAATACTGCAATCTTGGCTCACTGCAACTTGTGCCTCCCAGGTTCATTCAAGCGATTCTCCTGCCTCAGCCACCCGAGTACCTGGGGGTACAGGTGCTTGCCACCATGCCCAGCTAATCTGTACATTGTTAGTAGAGATGGGGTTTTACCATGTTGGCCAGGTTGGTCTCAAATTCCTGACCTCAGGTGATCCACCGGCCTCAGCCTCCCAAAGTGCTGGGATTATAGGTGTGAGCCACCACACTTGACCCTCTAGTTCTTTTAATTGTGATGTTAGGGTGTCAATCTTAGATCTTTCCTGCTTTCCCTGTGAGCATTTAGTGCTATAAATTTCCCTCTATACACTGCTTTAGCTGTGTCTCAGAGAGTCTGGTACATTGTGTCTTTGTTCCTACTGGTTTAAAAATACTTATTTCTGCCTTAATTTCGTTGTTTACCCAGTAGTCATTCAGGAGCAGGTTGTTCGGTGTCCATGAGTTGTGTGGTTTAGAGTCAGTTTCTTAATCCTGACTTCTGATTTGACTGAACTGTGGTCTGAGAGACTGTTCATTCAGATTTTCATTCTTTAGCATTTGCTGAGGAGTGTTTTACTTCACTTAAGTGGTCAATTTTAGAATAAGTGCAATGTGGTCCTCAGAAGAATGTAAAATCTGTTGATTTGGGGTGCAGAGTTCCGCAGATGTCTATTAGGTCCACTATAAGACTAACCAACCAAAGTCAAATGTATTACTACTATATACCAGCATTAGCAACTGGAATCTGAAACTAAAATAATAAAATAATACTATTTACAATAGCACCCAAAACTGAACTACTTAGGAATAAATCTAAATATATGTAAGACCCCTGTATAAAAACCTACAAAACACTGATAAAGAAAAAATGAAAGAAAACATAAATAAGTGAAGAGCTACACTCTGTTCGTGAACTGGAAGACTCAATAATGTTAGTGCTCCCATGTTTGTTCTAGAGAATCAATATAATCCAAATCAAAATTCAAGTAAACCTTTTTGTAAACAGCAACAACCAGACTTCAAAATCCACATGAAAAGTCAAGAAAATTAAATTAGGTAAATATATTCTGAAAACTATGAATACATGTATAGACTGACGTGTAAATGGGGAAACAGACATCGAACCAGCCCAACTCGATCTGAAACTCACATCAGAGGAGAGGTTCAAAGGCATTTCCCCCCTAATCCTCTTATAAAAAGGAAAAATGCAGGGGTCCTAGTTATGGTGGAGAAGAGTGACACCAATTCATCAACAGATGATCTGTACTATAAAAATATTAAGTCCTACAGGCAGAATAAATATAAAACCAGATGGAAATATGGATCTCTGCACAGGAAGAAGAACACTATAAAATAGTAACTGCATGGGCAAACATAAAGCACTTTTCTTATTCTCTAAATATCCTTCAAGACATTGACTTTCTAAACAAAAAAAATAGTATGTATATTGAGTTTATAACATATACACAAGTAAAATGTATGATAACAATGGCATAAAGCATGGAAGGGGAAATTGAAGTATAGTATAAGATTCATATACTATATGTAAAGTAGTATAATATGATTTGAAGGTAAAGATATATTACCATAAACCTAAAAGCAACCACTAAAATAACAAAACAAAAAATTAGAGCTAATAAGGCAAAAGGGGAAATTAAAAAAGGAAAGCATACTGTGTAATTCCAATTATATAATAACATTTTAAGAAATGCCAACTAATGTACAACGGAGACAGTAAACAGGTCACTAGTTGCTTTGCAGGATGGGGTTTCAAGGGAGCTTGGGAAGAAAGTTAGAAGGACAGTATTACCAAGGAGAATAAAGACAATTTTAGGGGTGGTAGCACTGTTCACGATAGTGATTGTGGGCTGATTTCAAGGATATAAGAGAAAACAAGCTAGAAGGCAAACACTGAAGAGGTTTAGCAAATCAAAATATGAATTTTTAACCACAAAATACAAGTGTGTGTCATAAACCTCTATTGTTAGGATCAAATGGCTCCCTTTGCAACTCTTCAGAGTGACACCTGCACACCCCTCGCTGAATAATAATATATTTTGATGGATACCTGAGGAACAGTTCAGGAGTTCTTTTGCAGGCCCAGTAGAACAAATCTAGGTTCCCCCACAATATTCTAACAAGACTTTTAAGATTCCATTTACAGTCTGTTTGGTTTGTAACTCAAATCACTCAGATGGAATGTAATATTTAGGCCACAGCCACCTGAAATTCGTTGGGACCAAAACTCTGTCAGGCTGGGTCTGAAAAAAGCCTTTGAGATTTTCTAAATATAGATAATAAGGACTGTCTAGATTTTCATGGAAATACGGAAAAGGACCCTAACAGAAACTATGCGAACAAATATGCCTCCTTCTCAGAGGCAGAGGGAAGAAACAAGCCAATTCAGCTCAGTTAATAAATAAATAAATTTAATAAATAAATAAATTAAATAAATAAATAAATAATAAATATTCAGCTCAACTTTCTCAAAGAGTAGAAGAGATACTTTTGGAGAGAACTATGTTTTCCTACACATAAGCAGAATTCAAAACCTTCAGTTATTTAGTGGTGTGGATGTACAAATTTAGGTGACATGCAGGTGCATTTGAAATTGAAGGAGGTGACAGTATTTAACTTCAATTTAGAACTAATAGAGGAAGATTCAAAAGGCTTCCCAATTCTATAATTTTAAGAGAAAACACCTCCCTCTTCAAAAAAAAGAATCCCAGTGTGCGCAGGATGGTTCAATGCAAGTGTCTTTATGCTGCTTCCAGTATCTTTGTGAGGACCATTTTTATTTTTTTATTTTCAGGTAGGGTCTCACTCAGGCTGGAGTGCAGTGTTGCTATCATTGCTCACTGCAGCGTCAACCTCTGGGGCTCAACTGACCCTCCCACTTTGACCTCCCAGGTAGCTGGGACTACAGGCATGAGCCAAAATGCCTGGCTAATTCTTTTTAGAGAGAAACTTTTATCATGTTGCTCAGGCTGGACTCAAACTCCTGGGCTCAAGCAATATGCCCACCTCAGCTTCTCAAAGTGCTGGGATTACAGAGATGAGCCACCACACCTGGCCATAAGCAACATTTTGATTTGCAAAAACGTACTTAATTTCTCTGAGTTACTGTCTCTATAACATGAACTGTTGACCCAGATAAAAAATGTTCAGTAGCAGGAGGAAGACATAGATATTTATAGTATGAATAAAGTTTTCCATATAATTGCAGAGGCCACTAGACAAGCTAAATTCAGATGTGTACTTTATCAGTAATCTTCTACAGATCTATTTTTTAAATCAGCATTGTGGTCCTTCACTCTTCACCTGAATTATTATAACAGCTTTGTGGGTAGTATAAATACACAAGACATTTTAGTATCTTCTTATGCCAATTTAAACTCCAGTGAATTCCTTGATCATGGTTTATTTTCATACTTCTTTAAAGCATTGACTCCTAGTCTGTTTTTTACTACATCAGAACCAAACTTCTCTCCTAGCTTATCCTACCCTGGTTTCCAAATGCATAATTTGTATCTGAACTTTCTTTAAAAAAAAAAAATTAAGTTCCAGGATACAAGTGCAGAACATGTAGGTTTGTTACATAGGTATATGTATGCCATGGTGGTTTGTTAGGCCTATCAATCCCTCACCTAGGTTTTAAGCCCCACATGCATTAACTATTTGTCCTAACGGTCTCCCTTCCCTCACCTCCCACCCTCCAACTGGCCCTGGTGTATGGTTCCTCTCCCTGTGTCCATGTGTTCTCATCGTTCAACTCTCACTTATCAATGAGAACATGCAGTGTTTGGTTTTCTGTTCCTGTGTTAGTTTGCTGAGGATGACAGCTTCCAGTTTCATCCATGTCCCTGCAAAGGACATGATCTCCTCCCTTTTAATGGCTGCACAGTATTCTATGGTATATATGTGCCACATTTTCTTTATCCAGTCTATCACTGATAGGCATTTGGGTTAGTTCCATGTCTTTGCTATTGTAAATAGTGCTGTGGAGAAATAGGAACGCTTTTGCACTGTTGGTTGGAATGGAAATTAGTTCAATTATTGTGGAAGACAGAGTGGCAATTCCTCAAGAATTTAGAACCAGAAATACAGTATGACCCAGCAATGCCATTACCGGGTATATACCCCCCCAAAATATAAATCATTCTACTGTAAAGACACATGCACACGTATGTTTATTTTATCTGGAGTTTTGAATCACTCTATTTTAGAGGATCGCCTATTTTTTGACCATTGAGAATATCCTTCCCTCTTTACGCTGAGAAGATCCTCTAAGAGTTGGCAAGCGGGTTTAGAAAAATTCATACATAATCCTGATGAAACAAATTTCCCACAAAGTAGAAAAAGTTGCTTATAATTTTAAAACTAGCCTATTCTATTCTTAAGTATCTCCTTACCTTATCCATGGGAAAAAGCAGATATCCCACAGACTTTAAAATAGGCTGAAGGACAATGAATATGAAAATTTGGGAAATTAAGGTATGCAGAAAAGAATCGGATAAGTCTCAAAACTCTATTTGTGTATTTATTCCAACATTTCCTCTGAATAGTTTTAGAGGCTGTTGACCAGGAGCTATAAGTGTCTATACAGTGTCTGTACATGTTATCAGAATATGTGTATGTAGGTATTTATGTGTGTACATGTCATATACATACACATTCTGTGTATACATATATATACACACACATTCTGTGTATACATATATATACACACACATTCTGTGTATACATATATATACACACACTCTACATATACATATATATACACACACAAACTCTACCTATTGTGTCTAATATAGCACATATGTACCTCTCACTTCTCTTATTTGCCTCTTGGGATTAGAACTCATGATATTCCAAATGACTAAGTGGTGAAAAGTTGACAAAGAAGGATGATAAACAATGGCCTAGAAAATATTCACTGGAATGTACCAAACCTGAATGATGGAGATTCCTATGCAACAATCATCAATTTGAATAAGTTTCTATATATATTAGCTTTGTGAACCCTTTAAAAAGTTGGAAATCACCGTAGGTTTATAAGCTTTGTACTGGCCTCACCCTTATTTTCTACCTGTTTTCTCTGTGTCTCATATCCAGAAAAAGCAAATCTAGATTCTCGTGACAGCACAGCCAGGAAAGGAGGCAGTGGTAACTTCCTGCTCTCTTTCCTATATTGGGTAGATTTCCTTCCTTCTCCCCAAACCAGAGCTATTGTAGAATATAATCGATTCAACTCAGCTTCACAGAATTGTTGTGTTTAAAACGCAATTTAGCTATCACCTCACCTAACGTGGCCATTTGTTAGAAAAGTAAACTGAGGCACAGAGGGTTTAGACCATATTAAAAGGGTCAGGATTTATAGCAAATCTTTGAAAGAGAAATATTTTTCATTCAACTGTCCAAATGTAAGGTAGTACTATATTGTGGAATGAAAGTTCAATGATATTGCAGTCTGAAAGAAACATGTACAGCTG
The DNA here is from genome assembly GCA_963573385.1 of Cacajao melanocephalus. NCBI lineage: Eukaryota > Metazoa > Chordata > Mammalia > Primates > Pitheciidae > Cacajao > Cacajao melanocephalus. Next base: position 15,456 of record CAUYLG010047574.1, on the reverse strand, counting down.
AAATAGTTGTGAGACATGATTCATCTACATCTTTCTAGATTTCTCAATGATCTTCTTGCATCACAACCTTTAGAATTAAAGCAAGACAAATAATGGGCAATGGCAAGTGTACTCAGAGCAACAATAGACAGCTATTTGAATCAGTTAAACTCAAGGCAGTCCAGTGCATATTTTTTGCTATATTTTACAGCTCTTATGAAAGCTCCATTATTCTTATTTCTAACCCTCCCATTTTTGAAATTTGTATTTTATAAAACTCAACACAGAGATGTAAAGAGTTAGATAAAATTTTAATTTTGGAATTACTATGTAAAAGATTGCTTAGGCTATGACACTGAAAAGACACACAGTTTTATTCATTACGTATTTTTTTTTTTTTACCAACAAGCAGTTAGACTGTCTATAGGTAGAATAAAAATCAGGCTGCTGCAAGGTCTTTTACAGAGACAACTCACTACTCTAGACTTACGACAGTAGGTCTGAATATGAACACCCTTATGGAGATATGAGTATTGCAGTGATATTGATGGTGACGTATGGTCTCTCTATAGGGATGCTGACAAGTAGAAGTGCCATGGTTATTGGACAGCAAGATATCAAGAGCACCTTTCCTGGGATTGACACTTGAAAATTCCATCTTTAGGTAGAAGATGTCAATACCATGAGAACAAATTTACATATGTGAGTAGGCAGAGATAAGGAAAAAGGACTATAGAAATCTGAAGTAGAAACATACGGAAAGGGATAGCTAGGGAATAAATGATGGTCCAATTTCATGACTTCAAAATGTAACCTAGCGTGTGCCTTGATGCTGCCTATAATGTGTATAGAACAGATCACCCATGTCCATCAAAGCAACAGCATTCTTGTCTGCCTTCAGGAATGGTAGGTTTTACAGGTCTGAGGATCTCATGCAGTTTTGCCTTTTCTTATTCACCTGTTACTCAAGATAAACCTGGTAATTAATATGTGTAGCATTTAGAACTTTAGAAAGCTTCACTTTAAAAATTCTTTCTGAAACCACACCTGGAAGTCATGGATTACACCATCATTAGAAGGTACATCACAAGACAATGTTTAATTCATGATTGAGGAGGTGCAGGTCTCCTGAACAGTGTGTGTTTGTTAAATAACGCTGTGAAACCGGATATTTTCCTGTTTCGTCCTATTTTGAAATATTCAAAATGATTTTTCCAGGCTTTGCATATTTATTACTTTTAATAATGACTTTATTGGGATACCAGTTATTTTCTTTGGGCTAGACAAGAAGTGTCAAGTCATATTTCTCCTATAATTTAAGAATTTTTTTATGAATGTTAACTATGCTATTTTGTATATAGGATGAAATCCAAAAAAGCTGAAGTGGAGAGTTGAGAATGTTGTTTTATGACAAGCTGAGGCAGTTCTTCACCGTTTGTTTCCTACAAAGAATCAGAAAATCTGCAATGTTGATTTCAGTGCTGAGAGATTTCTGTTTTATAAAGCTCAAATAAACATGGCAAGAAATGCTTTTGAGAAAACAAACATGTACCTAAGATATGAAGGGTGCTGACAACCTGTGTTTTAAGCTTAAAATTCTGGCTTGGTCCTACATCAGTAGGTTTGAGAATCACTGTTTATTTCAGTCATGTCTGCCAGCTGACACTTGCAACTTCCTCCCTCCATTCTCACTGATGTAGACTTTTTTTTTTTTTTTTTTGAGACAAGAGTCTGGCTCTGTCACCAGGCTGGAGTGCAGTGGCAAGATCTCGGCTTGCTGCAACCTCCGACTCCTGGGTTCAAGTGATTCTTCTGCCTCAGACACTTGAGTAGCTGGGATTACAAGTGTGTACCACTACGCCCAGCTAATTTTTTTTTTTTTCAGTAGAGACAGGGTCTGACCATGTTGGTCAGGATGGTCTCAAACTCCTGACCTCATGATCTGCCCACCTCGGCCTCCCAAAGTGCTGGGATTACAGGTATGAGCCACCGCGCACAGCCAACTGTTTTTAATATATTGAAACAGTCTAGAAATTTCACAGAAGTTTTAACTCAACTGGCTGCAGGAGAACTTGTGAACTGACAGAGTTGATGTCTGCTGGTAATATGAACTCAAACACATAGAAAACCTTGAGACAACTGCAAAGTCCTTCCACATCTATTCCCTGATGCCTACCATTCCACTGGGGGTTGGTGGAGACATTTATTTAAATATATATAAATAACAGGTGTTATTTAAACAGCTGTTGAATTCCGAGAAAACACCTGATATTTTATATTTAAAACAGGTTTGCACTAGGGCAAAAAGAACTGAAAATCTGTCCTTTAAAAAGAAGTTGTTTTGAGAGAAGAGAAGAAAGATGGGGTGAAAAAGGAAAGACATAAGAGGGGAGAAAAAACAGGACAAGGGAGAGAAAATGGAAAAGATTGGAGAGAAGGGAGACTGAAGAAACGAGAGGGTGGATGGGGTAAGAAGAGAGAGACAGATGAAGAGAGAAGCTGAAGAAGAGAGGCAGGAGTAAGGAAAACAGAGAAAGGAAAGAATGATGAAGGAAACCAGGAAAGCAGGTAGGATCTGCCAATAATGAATAAAAATGCTCAGTTCATGGCATCTGGAGACGGGTAAAAAACAGCTTTAGCTCAGGCATGACATGCCAGCATAAGCATCCACATTTTTAAAGAAGCACCAATATATGTTTGCAGGGACAGGAAGACCAACACTCCAGGAGTCAAAATTTGAATGACTGGCTTCACTCTGCATGGATGTTTCCCCAAGGCTGCCTTCTGGTAACTTCTTCCAGGTAGGTGGTTCCAAGACACTGTGTAGGGTGTTATATAAGTTTGCTTGGGCTGCCATAACACGATATCACAGACTGAGTGGCTTAAGTAGCAGAAATGTATGTTCTCTCCGTTCTGGAAGCTGGAACACCAAGATCAGGGTCCCAGCAGGGGTAATTTCCTCTGGGGGCACCAGGGGACAGGTTTGCTTCAACAGTTTTCTCCTTGGCTGGCTGGACTCTTGCTGCCTCCTCAACATAAGTTATCCCTCTGTGCATGCTCTCCTGGCACCCTTTTCTTTCCTTCTAAAGATGCCAGTCTGGTTGGCCTTATGCTGATGGCCTCATTTTAACTTAATCACCTTTTTTAGAATTTTATATTCAAATACTGTCACATTCTGAAGTACTGCAGCTTGGGATTTTAACACATAAATTTTGGGACACCATTCAGGCCATAATAGTCTTAGTGGGGAAGTAAAAATCATATAGATAGAACATCTGGCTACATTTCTGTTTTTCTTGCAATTATAACTCAGAAAATGGCTCTGCTGATCTCAGGCAGCACATATCTGTATTTGACACTCCAAACATTTTCAAAAAGAGTACAGTGGAGTGGAAAGTATGCTAGCTGCAAATAGATAGCTTTTAGTCTTGGATCTATAATCTGTTGGCTGTGTAACCTTATTCTATTTAATTAACTTCTCTGAGACTTGGTTTCTCCATGGGTAAAACTATTAACTCTTTGCTACAAAACAGGGTTGATCTAGGTTAAGTCTTAAGTGAGAGAACATTCTCAGTGAAATCTAAAAATATACTGGAAAGACTCTATATACAATCAGACTTTATACAAACTGAAGGGATTATTATAATCATCACTGTGTATTTGATTTTAAGTGGTTGCCCATTTAAAATGCTTGGAGATTTAAATAGAGCCACCTTTAAATCAGTCACCATTCATAGACTACTATCTGTGCACATGGCTTTTTCCATAGGGTGTGATAATTAACCATTGGTTCAATATTCATTAATGCATGGTTTTAGATTAGTTTCTGTCAGTTACAAGTCTTGCTAGGACTATATAATAGATGACATCAATGTTTAGTTTGGCAAAATATTAAAGAATAAAGCAAACATGATAAAGATCTCAGTGTTTATTTTTTTCTTAGTGGGAACAATATAGAAACCTGAAGCAGGAAGAATTTACCTTCATCTTCCTATTCTTGTATTTTTGGCCTCAAAATTCCAAATAACTCAACCCTTCAGAGGTCATCAGAAAATGGCCCTGATAATGAGACTCACAGGAAGGTACCCTCTTAGAAGTGGAGCATAAAGAAAGCTACTCCTTAGGAGAATAATCACAGTGATTAAATCAGTAATGCTGGTATGGTAGAATTCCTGGCACCAGGGTGTCAGACAGGGGAGACAGTTGGAACAGCAAGATGTTTTGGAAGCCTGAATCACTCCTATTAGGCTGATACTGCTTTCTTCATTAAGCAGAAAACATTAATCAACTTATCACTTTTTAAAATATATTTATTTTAATCCACAAAAACTTGTACATATTTATTATGTATTAGGCATTGTTTTCAAATATGTATATGCGGTTGAATAAATTGAGCTAATTACCATATGTATTACTTCACATACTTTCATTTTTGTTTGTGGTAAAAACACTTAAATGTACTCCCTTGTAAATTAAAACCAATGAGATATCTCCTGGCACCTTAGAATGGCTACCCTCAAGAAAATGAAAGATAACAAGTGTTAACAGGAATGTGGAGAAAAGGGAACCTTCATACTGTTTTGGAGAATGTAAATTAGCAGAGCCATTATGAGAAACAGTATGAAAGTGCCTCAGAGAATTAAAAATGAAACTACCATGTGATTCAGTAATCCCACTACTGAGTATCCAAAGGCAATGAAATCAGTATGCTACTGAGATGTTCACTGCAGCACCATAGCCAAGACATGGAATCAGCTTAAGCATCCAACCTCAGATAAATGGATAACGAAAATGCAGCATATTTACACAATGGAATAGTATTCAGCCTTACAAACAAAAGGAAATCTACCATTTCTGACAACATAGATGAACCTGGAGAACATTTTGTTAAGTATCTATTTGATGACCTTTGTAGTTAGAATCTACCTTAGAAATGAAATGTAATGTTAATTATTGCCCCCTTTTAAAAGATACATGTAAAGAAAAGCATAGAATATATACCCAAAACTAGGGTTTTCATTCTTTACTGTACTGAGAAAATCCAGTAAACTTCCCATTATCCACTGACAATTGTTGATTTAAGCTGTCATCCCAATAATATTGGCAATAACCCTCCTAACACCAATGTGGCAGAACAGACTGAGATATAAGTAATAAAACAAGTGGCAGTTTAGAAATGATAAACGTGTAATGTATATTAACATTATATATTACATATTTTATATAGCTATATATTTCATGTAGATATATTAACCTTTAACAATTTGCATATATTAATATGAACACACTTGGTACATATAATATTTAATATATTTTCTGTATGCCTTGCATTTAGCTATTTTACTTTTTACAGTGACTTTGCATATAATTGAATATATCATTCTAATATGTTTAATTATGTATTTTATAATATATTGCTATCTGATGAAATATTGAATATCAACATATGTATTGTATTAGTACAGTCATGAATTGCTTAATAACAGAAATTCCTTATGAGAAATGTGTCATTAGGCGATTTTGTTATCATTGTGCAAACATCATACAGAATGCTCACACAAACCTAGGTGGCATAGCCTACTACATTAGGCTACATGTTATAACTTATTGCTCCTAGCTACAAACCTGTACAGTGTGCTACTATACTGAATACCATAGATAACTGTAACACAATGGTAAGTATTAGTGTATTCAGACATGTCTAGACATAAAGGTAGTAAAAATAAGGTATTATAATCTTATGTGACCACCATCTTATTAGAGGCATTCCATCATTTACCAAAATTTTGTTATGTAGCACATGACTATATTAGTATAAAACATTTTGCTTAACTATTTATGTGCCTTACATGTAGATATTTCACTTTTTAAAAATACAGTAAATATTATAATATTATAGTGAAATATTTTACTAAATATAAAGGGAAATAAAAATTATACTCTTTCTTTTTACTCAAGTGATGCCACACATATTATATTCCTGGGAGTTCCTAATTGTAACAACTATTTTTAAATAGCTTCTGTGTGCAAGTGACGTTAGGTGCTTTTCACATAAGCACAAGGTTAGCTACAGGAGTTCCCCATTATCCCCAGTGGATGCTTAAAACTAAGGATATTGACCCCTATATATGGTATGCTTGTTCCTTTTTCTTTTTTTTTTTTAGAAACAGAGTTTCACTTTTGTTGCCCAGGACAGAGTACAATGGCGCAATCTCTGCTCACTGCAACCTCTGCCACCTGGGTTCAAGCAATTCTCCTACCTCAGCCTCCCAAGTAGCTGGGATTACAGGCATGTGCCACCACACCCAGCTAATTTTGTATTTTCAGTAGAGATGGGTTTCACCAAGTTGGTCAGGTTGGTCTCAAACTCCTGACCTCGGGTGATCCATCTGCCTTGGCTTTCCAAAGTGCTGGGATTACAGGTATGAGCCACCACACTGGCCACTTGTTCTTATACATCCTTAACTATGAAAAAGTTTATAAATTAAGGGCAAAGGATTAACAATCAAAACTGGTAATAAAATAGACCAATTACAACAATATACTGTAATAAAAGTTTTGTGAATGTGGTCTTTCTCTCTCAAAATATCTTCTTGTACTATACTTGCTCTTCTTCTTATGATTATATGAGATGATAAAATGCCTATGTGATGTGATGACGTGAGGCGAATGACATAGGCATTGTGAATGACATAGGCATTGTGACACAGCGTTAAGCTACAACTGACTTTCTGAAGATTCACCAATAGGGAGATCATCTGCTTTGGGTGATCCTAGATCATCAAGCCATGTTGATGTTGACTGGATGTTAGGAGCAGACGATGTCCATGGCTAACAGCTGGGGAACATATACCACATAGATATGCTGGATAAAGGAATGAGTCACATCAGGGGTGAGATGGAAGCAGGAATCATGATACCCAAAAGAGTGTGCCATTTAAAACTTATAAATTGGGCCAGGCACAGTGGCTGACGCCTATAATCCCACCATTTTGGGAGGCTGAGGTGGGTGGATCACCTGAGTTCAGGAGTTAGAGGTCAGCCTGACCAACATGGAGAAACCCTTTCTCTACTAAAAATACAAAATTAGCCAGATGCGGCCCAGCATGCCTGTAATCCCAGCTACTCTGGGCCTGAGGCAGGAGAATCGCTTGAACCTGGAAGGTGGAGGTTGTGGTGAGCCAAGATTGCACCACTGCACTCCAGCCTGGGCAACAAGAGCAAAACTCTGTCTCAAAAAAAAACAAAACAAAACAAAACAAAAGCATACACATTGTTATTTGTGAACTTTTTCATAAAGGTCATAATATTTTCAGAGCACAGTTGAGTGTGGGTAACTGAAAGTGTAAGATACAAAACCAAATACACAGGGGAGCTAATATCCTTCCCCAAGCCTCCATATCATAACAGTAGACAATGTCAGCATTTCATCTGCAGCAGATTCACTCCAGGAAAATAGATGTAAAACATGACGTCTATCCAATCTAGTGAGGTCTTTGGGGAAATGCCTGCTCCACTGTACTAGCTTGTGAAGGCTACATCCCCTCAACTTCTCTCTAGAACCCCATGAATGTAACTATAATAAATTTCATCCAAGTTAGAGACAAATGCTGAGGCTGCTGCTGGGGCTTTGGTGGAGAACTGAGGGGCAGCTTCTATCCAATGGCACTTTCAGGAAGAAAAGGTGAAAATCTCTGGGAACTGGATGATCCTGATGACAGAGAGGCCCAAGAATAAAAAGAATGAGAGATTTCTGTTTAAATCAATCACAGCAGTAATTCTCAAATGTAATCCCCAGACCAGCAGCCTCGGCATCACCTAGGGACTTGCAGAAATACAGATTCCTAGGGATCACACCAGACACACTGTGTCAGAAACTCTGGACATCAGGTCCCACAATGTTGGTTAAACAAGCCCTCCAGGTGATCCTGATTCATTCTAAAGTGTGGGAATATGAGAATCACTGAATTAGAGAAAGAAAGGAGACACAGGTGGTAAGCCTTTGAATTATTGTGGTGAGTAAGAATATATTTTGTTTCCGTGTGTTACCCATTCAGTCAGAGCAAGGACTAACGGCCAGATGTATTGATGTCACCCAATTGACCCATGCCCTATGACATTCCTGTGTTCCATAAAAACTATTTCCAAGCATAGGTCCCTTTCTTCCTTCCCATCTTTCACTTTACAAACCACTGCCTTGTAAAGTACTATCAACAACAAGGGGAATATACAATATTGTCAGGAATTAAGCCCAAGGAGAAGTTAAAAGCCATCTTTTTCCCGTAAAGTCATTGTGCACTTGCCTCATATCCTGCTGACTGACTTTCTCTGGGGAATAGAAACCAGGAAATCTTTGAGGCAGGTGCAGTTATAACAGATGTTACAAAGCTCGAGACAGCTCATTGCTTCCCCTATTTGTTATTAACAGTATAATTCCTCCATACAGAAATCACCTTGATTCTTCACAGAGAAATGCCTCTTTCCTAGTAAGATTATGCATTTTTCTCCATGAAGCCATACTTTCTTCTGATATCTCAGAAAACCTCTTCTGTTGCCCATGGACTGTCAGGAGACATTAAAGTTTGTTTGGCTTTGGCTTCCATCTCATATAAACCGACTTTGCCTAGGTACTCTCTCAGCCTCACCAACATAAAACTTCAATTACCTAGAAACAGAGCGTCTCTTGTAAGAACCATCTACTTACCAGATGTTTTTCCTTTCAATTGACTGTAGCATAAAGAGACAAAAGAAGAGGAAAAATTTTCTGGAATTTATATTTTTAGAAGGCACAATAAGAGCTGATACACAGAAGCAAAGAAGGCAGAATGAAATCATTATTAAGCCTGGGCTTTGAAGCCAGCTTGGCTCAGCTACCTAATGGCTGTGTGAACTTGGGGAATTTATTTAACCTCTCTTTTTCCAAAAGATGGGGATAACAGCTCCTGGTTCATTGGACTGTTGGGAGGATTAAATTATTAACTTACAAAAAGTTACTATCAAACTGTCTGAGAAATATTAAGCACTCTCTAAGTGGCTGTTATTATTATTGATATTTTGACTTAATATGCCACAAGATACTATATTGAAAGAATGACCCAATTACATTTACCATCTCTTATTTGTCAGTGCAGGGAAATAAGCTGGGGTAGAACATGGGAAGCTAACCTTCAATAGCTGTTTTTCAGAGGAAAGTCATTACCTTCCCATGCTGCCTAATTAACTCTCTTGTTGGTTAAATTTTCATTCATATGTGCCTTAACTCCTCACCTTAATTATCTGATTTTGAGAGCAGGTGCTCTGCTTTAGTCTTCTTTGTACAAAACAGAATACTATGCAAAGCAACTTTCATATTGTAATAGATTTAATTTTCAGAAAGACATTTTCCAGTGAACCAGAAAGAATAATTACCCCTAAATCCTCACTCATCCTGGCATACTGAGGTTTTACCTTGTATTCAGCTGTTTCTCAGGGCACACCCACAGTGCTGTGAAAGGCACTTGCTTCCACAAGGCTTACTTCTGTGTTATGATCTTCAAAGTGACATCCAGGTCAAACACCCAGGTGATAGAAGACTCAGGGGCCGCATCTAGATGAGGGAGATTCTGTGGGAAATTCTAAACATGTCTATAATGTGGTACTTGCTCCTCCTCACTCCCGAATTTTATTCTAACTTTAACATCACTAAGAGATTTTTGGAACATTAAAGTAGCTAGTTCAGTGGAAGTAGTATGGATGTTTGAAAAACGAGAGCTCAAAGTGGGTGGTCAGAAAAGTCTTCCTGAAATGGCTGCACACTGAGCTGGATCTTCTATACCAAGGAACCTGCCATTCCCCAACCTGTCCTGATGAGCATGACTCACATCATGTAGCACAGCCCTTCCATATTACAATGCTTACAATGGATACTCCAATAGAAAAAAGAATCTGGAAAAAGTTTTATACGATAATGACCAATATAAACATGTCATTTAGTACTAAATGCTGTAACTAGTTCTTAATTAAATAAATCCAGTAATTACAGAGTTTTAAAGTCATCTTCCTCTTCCCAAACCATGTAACCTCAACAGTGCATAAAAGGGATTTCTCCTTTATGAAGCTTTATACTAAGGCTACTACATTTTAAAATGTAGAGGACTTTTTTTTTTTTGTAATGAGATAAGCTTCTTGAAACCAGGTGTTCTATGACTTTGGCATACTGTATATAAAGTTCTAGGCTAATCAACATATCACGTGAGACTTAAAGTCCTGAGGGAAACTGTTGTGACTCTAAACCATTAAGTACCTGGAGAGTTCGGGCTCTATCTAATTTGTCCCCAGCACTGCAACATGTCAAGCACTTAACAGATATATAGTGAATGAACTAAATCAACTAATTTATGTTAAGGTTAAATTAATTGTTGTGTGTTATATTGTATTCCGTTTTTAAAAGCTAGTTGACCACATATAATATGTTGGGTTTTACTTATACCCTCATGGTAACTCACTATCAATCATAAAAGTTAACAAGAATATCCAATTGTAACCAACCATATTTGACAACAAAATTTTAAGGTAGCCAGCCAAAAAAATGATGAGGAGGATGAAGATAATTCTGTCAGCCTGTAGTGCATTCTATAACTTGGAAAATGCATGAGTACTTTGCCACCTCTACCAGGATCCCCATGGCAAGATCTGGTGAATTTTGGTTTCTCTCTTTACTTCAGATAATATACATATTTTTTTCATTTGTAGAATGAATCTACCAGAAGCACAGACTTGAGGATCACCATTATGTCTGCTGGGTGGTCTGCGTGTGTGCATGTGTGCACGTGTGTGTGCGTGTGTATACGTGCGCGTCTTCCATTTTGAAACAATAAGCTAGCAGTTTTCTAACCTGACTTCTCATTAGAATTCTTGCAGAGTTTAGCTTATAAAAAGTACACCAGTTTTGGTCCCCACCCACCAGGACTGAATTGAAGTCTCTAGTGCTTAAAACTGACAAATAAAATACAAAATACCCAATTAAATGTCAATTCTACACAAACAGTGAAAAAAATATAAGTATGTTCCATAATATTTAGAACATACACTTAAAAATTATTTTTATCTAAAATTTAAATGTATTTGGGCATCTCAGTTTTTTGTTTTTATTTTATTTTTGTCTTTCTCTTTCCTGTGTAGTAAATTCACTCTACCAAGGGTCAAAACTAGGAATCTGTATTTTCAACAATTCCCATGCTAATTATATTAAATCTAGGTATTTTTTTCCCAAAATTTCCTCATTTATTCGTCTTTGTTAAATTCTCATTTCAGACTTAAACCAAAGAGCTATCACACAACATATATATTTTTCAAAGTTGAGGAGTTAAATATTTCTTATATAAGTAAATATCTAGAAAGCATATTCATGATTCAAGGTAAGCCTTTTTATTTTAATAAAATGCTTGTTTCAAATGTCTTATTATTTACATTGTATCCATCATTTTATTCAAAAACATTTCTGTAGTATATTTACTGTTACATGAGATCCACAGCCATCCAGTTTGGGATTTTTACAAGATATTAAACCCCTACTTAAGATGAAAAACATGCAAGGTGGTCTTTTCTAGCAAGATAATAAAGTTCTACATTTTCTCCAGTGGAAGTAGCACAAGTCCAAAAGTCTTATCACAATAATTTAGAATGAGGAAAGTAATAACTAATGCTTCTTTCACAATTACCCTAAAGGGGAAGCAAATAAAAATCAATCCAGAGAAGAACAAATGGGCAATTAAGGCAAGTACAGCCAGGTCTCAGGGAGGAATTTCTTAATTCCAGCAGCCTGTAATCGGGAGTTAGGACCCAAGAGTGTGAAAATTGTCAATGCAGCAACACGAAATCCTAGAAAGACTCAGTAGGTGCAGCGACTCAAGATGGAATATGAGCAGTTGCTGAGAACCTAGAGTCTGGGAAACATAGCACATTCCAACGCAAATCCCAGAGCCCAGGTACCATGGGAACAGCTGATCCACCACAAACATCTATTGATATGTGGAGATGAGATGGGCCCTGACATGCTGTCTGGATATTACGAGCAAGGTGGAGGGTAACCAAGGGGACCAGGCCAACAGCATGGAGCTGCATAAATCCCAGCTGTGAATTCAAAAGGGATGCCTAGGCTTGAATATTCCTTTTGCCCCCAGCTAATGTGTGTACTGACCTCTGCTTAAAGACCTTGGAAATATTTCTAAGTAATTTGGTTCCCATAAATAGAATGTCCTCTTCAGGTGTTATGTGAGGAAGAACTAAAAATAATTAGTGCAAATGATCCTCAGAGTTTCCACCACCTGAAAGAGCTTTAAAAAAGGTGGGCTGGGGGGAGGGAATAAACTTTGCTTTAAAAAGAAAATAAAAAGTGTTTTGTACTGGAGGAAGCTGGTAGGAAGTTTATCTGAAAAAAATTTCTGATAAATTGAACCACTTAAGCACATTCCATGTTACTCATTAAAAATGTAAAACATATTTATTAAGCTCATTTGGTATGATCTCTAAGTGGTTGCTTGAGGAAATGTGTTGCAATTTGTTTTATATACCTGGTTTTGAATACTATGAAACTTCCACTTAAAAGAATAGATACATTGTGTAGCATTTAAAACACATGCTTTTATGTCTTTCTGGCTTCTGAATTCAGTTTCAAGCTGAAATCCTATGAGGGGCAAATTTCATTTAAATTTGGCAAAAAACAGCATTGGTTAAGGTAAAAGGGGGAAAAAGTATAAACAAGCAATGAAATCAGACTTCCTGGAGTGCTGCGTTGTGAAACTTTTGACTTTGAGAAATACTAGGTATTTATTAGGCGTTTCACTGATGCCTTCTTAGTGCTCTGTGAAATACTAACAGGAGATAAAAATGGGAATCTACGGAGAAAAGAAAGGAAAAACTGAAGCCTCTTTCATGTTTTTCTCTTTCAAGAATTACCAGTAATCTAGCCAGAGGTCCTCATGGGTTGTCTCAGCCACATACGTTGCCTTCAAAATACTTGAGAAGATAATACTGGAGGTAAAAAGCCATCAGTTCAAGTCACAATATTTCAGTGACAAAAGCTGACCTTAATAACATACAGATCATGAACAACACTGGTCTTTGATCCATCTCACTTTTGGGTTCAAAGATTCCTGTTTGGGGACATGTACCTGGATACAAGTGTTGGGGGTGCTCATCACCCGTTTTGCCTGAGGGCAGACAAAAATTCAGAACTAAATGTGTCTTATTTTTTCTTTCCACTCTCTTGTCCTGTTCAATATCCTATCTGGCCAAATATTTTTATAAAGTGTCATGTTTACTCTCAAATAACTAAAATAAGAAATGAAGGTAGGGATATCATTACCAAATCTATATTAATAACAATTATAAGACAGTATTACGAACAGTTGTATGTCATCAAATTGGCTAATCTAGATAAAATGTGAAAGTCATAGAAATATACCAAGAATCAATTATAAAGAGACAGAAAATCTAAATACATCTAAACTAGTAGGGAGAAATGAGTTAATAATCAAAAACCTTTTAACAAAGAAAAACCCCAGACCTGATGGCTTCACTGATGAATTAAAGAAGAAATAACAACAGTTCTCTCCAAACTCCTCTAAAGAAGAGGGAACACTTTCTAACTCATTCTATGAGGCCAAGACTACCCTGATACCAAAGCCAGACAAAGATATTATAAGATATGTATTGTAAACATTGATGTAAAAATCTTCAGCAAAATACTAGAAAACTGAATTCAGTAGCATATTAAAGTGATTACACACCATAACCAAGTGAAATTTATTGAGAGATACAAAGATCGTTCAAAATATGAAAATGAATAAATGCAATATACCACATTAATAGAATGAAGGGGCGAAGCATGAGAATACCAATAAACATAAAGTATTTTATAAATTTCAATATCCCTCATGATAAAAACACTCAAGAAAATGAGAACAAAAGGAAATTACTTCAATAAAATAAAGACCACATATGAAAATCCTACAAACAACATCACACTCAATGTTGAGGAATCGAAAACTTTACTTCTAAGATTAGAAACATGACAAAGATGCTTGCTTTAACACTTAGAGCCAGCATAGTATTAGATGTTTTAGCCAGTGCAATTAGGCACAAAAAATAAATAAAACCTATCCAATAGTAAAATTATCTTTGTTCACAGATAACATAATCTTCCATGTAGAAAACTGAAAAGTTCACAAAAACTGTTAAAATAAAGAATTTCAATAACATATCAAGCAGTATACAAAACCAAGAAACAAATCAGTTTTATTTCTATAAACTAAAAATGAATAATTAGAAAAGGAAATATAGAAAGAAACTTCATTTATAATACCATCAAATAATAAAATAAAATACTTAGGAATCAACTTAACCAATGAGTTAAAAACTTGCAGACAAAAAACTATAAAACATTACTGAAAAAAATGGCATCATGCTACCTGACTTCAAACTATATTACAAGGCTACAGTAATCAAAACAGCATGGTACTGGTACTGAAACAGAGATATAGACCAATGGAACAGAACAGAGGCCTCAGAAAGAATGCCATACAACTGCAACCATCTGATATTTGACAATCCTGACAAAAACAAGCAATGGGGAAAGGATTCCCTGTTTAATAAATGGTGTTGGGAAAACTGGCTAGCCTATGCAGAAAGCTGAAACTGGACCCCTTCCCTATACCTTATACAAAAATTAACTCTAGATGGATTAAAGATTTAAACATGAGGCCTAACACCATAAAACTCTAGAAGAAAACCTACGCAATACCATTCAGGACATAGGCATGGGCAAGGACTTTATGACTAAAACACCAAAAGCATTGGCACCAAAAGCCAAAATAGACAAATGGGATCTAATTAAACTTAAGAGCTTCTGTACAGCAAAAGAAACTATCAATAGAGTGAACTGGCAACCAACATAATGGGAAAAAAAATGCAATCTATCCATCTGACAAAGGGCTACTATCCAGAATCTATGGAGAACTTAAACAAATTTACAAGAAAAAAACAACCCCATCAAAAAGTGGGCAGAGGATATGAACAGACACTTTTCAAAAGAAGACATTTATGCAGTCAACAAACATGAAAAAAAGCTCATCATCACCGGTAATTAGAGAAATGCAAATCAAAACCACATTCAGATACCACCTCACACCAGGTAGAATGGCAATCATTAAAAAATCAGGAGACAACAGATGCTGGAAAGGATGTGGAGAAACAGGAACCCTTTTACACTGTTGGTAGGAGTGTAAATTAGTTCAACAATGTGGAAGACAGTGTGGTGATTCCTCAAGGATCTAGAAATAGAAATACCATTTGACCCAGCAATCCCATCACTGGGTATATACCCAAAGAATTATAAATCATTCTATTATAAAGACACATGCACATGTATGTTTACTGAGGCACTGTTCACAATAGCAAAGACTTGGAACCAACTCAAATGCCCATCAATGATAGACT